>JALPQI010029259.1:0-17288 GCA_025490895.1 Thaumatotibia leucotreta
AGTATAAAATTTACCTAAAATTTCATATTTCATTTTAGTGGCAAAAATAAAGAGAATTGCTCAATTAAGGTGGGTTTATATTGTTCGCAACTTAGTGCAACGTGAGAGTAAAATAATAGTTTAGTGTGAACTTTTGTATACAGCATACATTTAATGCACTTTCAAAATAAATTTGAGCGTTTT
Source organism: Thaumatotibia leucotreta (assembly GCA_025490895.1). Lineage (NCBI taxonomy): Eukaryota > Metazoa > Arthropoda > Insecta > Lepidoptera > Tortricidae > Thaumatotibia > Thaumatotibia leucotreta. Next base: position 184 of record JALPQI010029259.1, read on the forward strand.
TAGTACAATATCCCACTTAGTAGCTTACCATGAAGATGGAATTTGCCTTTAACTTTAAAACTATAAATTATCTGTCTAACGTTGAGAGTCGATATTTCATGTTTTTCTTTCATTTGAAGTTAATTTAATACGCGTGGAAATTCCATATTCCATACAATAAATAAAATCTAAGTAACGTAACGGTTAACAATAAAGTGAGACCTTGTATACTAAAACACTCACAGATAGTAAATAGATAGGTCTGTTACACGAACGAACAAACATCTGCTTAATTGGCAAACAGACAATGCAAAGCTTGCACCGCTGGCGCTGGTGTTATCTCTGAAAATGAACATTGCACTACAAATTTTCCAATTTCACTTGCTTACTCGTACTTTATTTTGTTTACACTCAATCTAAACGAGCGAATTTTCGTCAGTATTTTTAAGACTAAGATATTATACGCTATACAAAGAGTAATATTTTTCAAAGTTGTATTTTTACACACAGGCGAATACGGTCGGCGGTGGACTACTTGTAAAATAACAATGACGAATGTCCGACCTCCGCAGAGTGTAGGTAAGGTATCTACACTACAGTTACTTATATTAAAAATAATATACGACTGTGTTAAAATTCTTCTGCGATGTGTTTCTGTCGGTTTTTTTTTATATTGGCACAACAAACTGGGTCCACTCCACCTGATTGTAAGTGAAAAGTAGAGCCCAAATTGCGGCGGCAACGAACAGGAGACCCAGTAACCTGTCAGTTGCCACCGCCTTGCTGGCCCGCTAGATGCTTCTTCACGCTTCGTTTAAAGGGTCCCAACCCAACCCAACTTATAGGTATGCAGAAACTGACATATATGCGAATACCTACATGTACATGTATATATACGCTACTGCGTTAGCGCATCGGCCCTGTCTAACCAACAGTAATAAAGCAGCTATTGCATTTCACGGTCGTTTTACTCACATACATCTCAGTGACGAACGAGGATCTTTGTATACCCGCGTGTGTAAAGAAAAAAATAATTAAAATGTCTTATTTGGGAAATTTGACCAATTTCGACCATAAAACATGTGAGTGGGAGATATTTAAAGGTCGATTAACGCAGTTTATTAAAATAAATTCGGTGAGCGACGAAAATAAAAGTGGAATTCTCATAACTCATCTCACGGACGAGTCGTATCGGTTATTGCGTAACATTGCTTACCCTACGGAAGTAGATGGACTGAGTTACGTCCAGCTCATTAAATATCTCGACGATCATTTCAAACAGAAGAAGTGCACGTATGCTGACAAGGCACGTTTTTATGGAGCGACCAGGAACACAGGCGAATCCTTAGGAGACTGGGCGGCACGCCTGAGAGGGCTAGCGAGCTATTGTGAGTTCGGAACCGCCTTGGAAACGATACTAGCGGATCGTTTCGTCCTAGGCCTAGGTGCAGGCTCCGAACGTGATAAATTATTCGAACAAGATGCATCGACGATAAAAATCGGACAAGCCTTGGAAATAGCGGAGAAAGCTGAATCGGCTAGGGAGGCGAAGGCTGTGATGACCGGTACCAGCGCCATCAAGGAGGAGCCCCTCTATCGCACCAGCAGCGAGGGGCGGTACACGGCCGGCGGCAGCGGCGGGGCGCGGCGCGGCGGCGCGCGGGCCTCGGCGGCGGCCCGCGACCAGCAGCGAGAGCGCTCCCGGTGCTCCGTGTGCGGCATGAAGAGTCACGACGGTGACCGGTGTCGCTACAAGACCTATCGTTGCCAAAAGTGTGGACTCGTAGGACACTTGAAGAAAGTTTGCAGAAATACGCGCGTTAATTGCAAACAGAATAGTACAAGCTTGGAACAAATTACCCTCTGAAGTTGTGAACTCTACCAGTGTTAATCAGTTCAAGAATAGACTTGATAAACTATCCAAACAGTGAAATCGTGTTATGTGAACTATGATTTAGACGTACCAGCTTTAGCTGCCTGTCTAAAATAAAATAATAATAAATAATAATAATAATAATAATAATATGGACTGCGTGGACAACTCGATGGAACAAAATTGTTGTCAGGAATGCGAAATGTATAATTTAAGGTACGTAAGCAGCAAACCTATTGAACTGAATGTAATTTTAGGTGGTGTCCCCGTAATTATGGAATTAGATTCCGGATCGGGTGCAAGCGTTATCTCACAACGGATGTATTTGAAATTGTTTTCAACACACAAGTTAGAAAATTGTAACGTAAATATGTGCCTTTATAATGGCCATAAACTCTCGCCCTTGGGCTATTTCACTACAGACGCCCAATATAACGAACTAGCTGGGCGCTTAAATATATTTGTATTAAAAAATGATGGTCCAGGGCTCCTCGGGCGAGACTTTATGAGGGAATTTAATTTAGAGTTAGTTACTAAGTTAAATAAAATATCCGATTGTAATGACGATGACGTAATTAAGTTGCTGGAACAATACCCTAAATTATGGCGCGATGAACTCGGGTCATTCAATAAATTTAAAGTTACCTTAAAATTGAAAGACAATTCAATTCCGAAATTCTTCAAGCCCCGTTCGGTACCCTTTGCCTTAAAGGATAAGGTAGAAGAAGAATTAGACCGGTTAGTAGCTTTAGGTATTTTAGTCCCAGTTAATCATTCACAGTATGCCACTCCTATAGTTCCTGTTTTAAAGGAGAATGGCAAGGTACGGATAGCGGGTGATTATTCAGTGACATTAAATAAAGATTTAGTAATCGACAAATATCCCTTACCTAGAATAGAGGAGGTATTTGCTAAGATAGGAGGGGGCGAACATTATAGCAAAATTGATTTAAAGAATGCATATAATCAATTTTTGTTGTGTGATTCTTCGCAAGAATTGACTACTATAAACACGTCCAAGGGTCTCTTTAAGTATACTAGATTAGTCTACGGACTGGCACCGGCACCAGCAATTTTCCAGAAGTCGATGGAAACCCTGCTGTCGGGCATCGAAGGTATAAGTTGTTGGCTTGACGATATATGTATAACCGGTCCTAATAAAGCTAGTCATTTAAGTAGGTTACGTGAAGTGTTGTCTAGATTGCATGAGGCAGGTCTGAGGCTACAACAAGAAAAATGCGAATTTTTTAAGCCGAGTGTTACATATTTAGGGTATGTTATAAATAAAGATGGATTACATACGTGCCCGGATAAGGTCAAGGCCATAGTGGACGCGCCGGAACCCACTAATATTACAGAGGTGAAACGATTTTTAGGGGTCGTAAACTATTACCGGAATTTCATTCCTAAATGCTTCGAGCATTATGAGTCCGTTACATGAATTGACGCGAGCGGGCGCAGAGTGGCAGTGGGGCGAGCGGCAGCGCACCGCCGTGCGGCGAGTCAAGCACGAGCTGGCTTCCGAGCGCACCCTGGCGCACTTCGAACCCGAGGCGCAGCTCACGCTGGCGTGTGACGCCGGGCCCGCCGGGCTGGGAGCTGTCCTGTCGATAAAGGATCGAGCAGGTAACGAGCGGCCTCTGGCCTTTGCCTCGCGGTCATTGACCACTAGTGAACGGAACTATAGCCAGATACAGAAAGAAGCTACGAGCTTGATATTTGGTGTGAAAAGGTTCCACCAATATCTGTATGGCCGCAGTGAGCCGTTTATTCTAAAAACGGACCACCGACCCTTGGTTTCCATTTTTAATAACAATACAGGTATATCGGTAACGACGGCGCTGCGTCTTCAAAGGTATGCAATTATATTATCCGCTTATAATTATGTTGTACAGTATACAACGGGTCAAAGTAATTTAGTGGCCGATTATTTTTCTAGGGCCCCTTTAACGGAGACAACAACGGCCACCGACAAAGAATTCGATAAATTTTGCTCACTGAAATTCCTCGATGCCGTTTTACCGGCAGTCACCTCGAATGACATCAAGCAGGCCACAGAAATCGACCCGGTATTACAAACGGTGATGAAATATGTTTACAAGGGCTGGCCGCGTAAGGTAAATTGTAATTCAATAAAACCGTATTTTCAATGTAAAACTGACTTACAGATCGAAAACGGGACCTTATTACGTGGGCATAGGGTCGTAATTCCTAAAACGCTTAGAGAAAAAATGTTGCAGGAACTGCACAGCTCTCATTTAGGTATTGTAAAAATGAAATCGAACGCCCGCGGTAGGATGTGGTGGCCGGGCATCGACGCCGACATCGAGCGCCGCAGCGGCGCGTGCGCCACCTGCGCGGCGCTGCGCCCGGCGCCGCCGCGCGAGCCGCCGGCGCCCTGGCCGCGCCCGTCGGGCCCCTACCACCGTATTCATATAGACTACATGTCCATAGGGCAAAGGGTATATCTCGTAGTTGTCGACGCATACAGTAAATGGCTCGAGTGTATCTACATGAATAATGGCACGACAACGCATGAATTAATTGCTAAACTAAAGCGTTTATTTGCGATATTCGGCTTACCGCACTCACTCGTCTCAGATAACGATGCCAAAATAAATTGTAAGGAATTCATCATGTTTTGTTCCAGTAACAATATTAGGTATATTACGTCACCGGTTTACCATCCGAACAGCAACGGAATGGCTGAATGTTCTGTAAAAAATTGCAAAAAAATGTTGAAATGTATTTTAAGAGAAAATTCAAAATTAGATTTAGTACACGATAAGTTATTAGGATACTTATTTGAATACAGAAATACAGTTCACTGCACCACGGGCGAAACTCCGGCCAAGTTAATGTTTGGACGAAAATTAAGAACTCGGCTCGACTTGATTCTACCGCCTGTAAAACAAAATAATTTCGAAACTCCATCTAATCGAAGAAATTTTGAGATCGGTGACGTTGTTTTGGCCCGCTGGTACAGTGCGAGAAATGAAACTTGGGAACATGGCATAATAAAAAGTAAAATAGGTAATAAAATGTTTAAAGTGTATATGTTTAATTTTGATTCTTATTGTATAAGACACATGGATCAATTAATTAAGTATAAGGGTCGCATCGGATTAAATATGCCGCCGATAGATTCGGCCCCCACAGGTCGAGGGCCAGCATTCCCTTCTCCGATAGTTACCGGAACCGAGGTAGCCTCACTACCCGCTCAAGACTCGAGCGATCTTGTAGTCGGGGAGAGGGATGCAGGCCAGGGGGAGGGGGAGGCGTGGGTAGACTGCGACGGCGACGCCGGCGAGCAGGGGAGTCCAGCCTGCGAGCCGGCGGACGCCGCCGCGGACGGCGAGCAGGCGCAGGCGCCGGCGCCGGGGCTGGCCGCGGCAGCGCCTGCGGCTGCGGAGCCGCCGACGGCAGCGGCCGCACAGCCCGTGCCGCGACATCAGTTGCGCCCGAGGCAACCAGTAGATTATAAGATTAGATGAGTAGTAGAATAAAAATATGTAATTTAGCATTTATTCATTTTATTCGTTTGTTAACAGGGTTCAAGACTAGTGTGGGAGGGATGACATATATGCGAATACCTACATGTACATGTATATATACGCTACTGCGTTAGCGCATCGGCCCTGTCTAACCAACAGTAATAAATCAGCTATTGCATTTCACGGTCGTTTTACTCACATACATCTCAGTGCCACATACATGTGCCGGTAAAGAATTCCACTTTTTCCAGTTTTCATTTAACTGACGAGAAAATTATAAAAACACGAACACACTGAATTCGAATACATTTAGTTGGTTTAATCGTAATACAGCTAAAATCTGCGAACGTACAAAGGTAATAACTTATTTTATTGCAACATTTGCTAAACCGTATTAATTTTCTAGACTATCGTAAACCGACAATAAAACAAGTTACTTGGAAATTCGTGTTTAATACCAATATACACCGATACCTTTATTATCATCACAAAACTAACAATGAACGAAACGGGACAGTACGGTAAAAACGGTATCAGCAATATTTACACAATAAATGTATTTTGGACGTAATATGGTCAGACGTTAAGATTTTTGTCCGTGATTGTTTGAATTGTGGCAAATTGGCTCTTAGTCGACATGGCAACCATCTTCTTCATAAAAGAACTCTCTGAACTGTTCACAGTACTTTTACCCTGTATTTCGGAATTCTGAGAATTGTGCGACATTATTGAAACACGTTTATCAAAATATACTATTATTCTATTCCATTGCTCTTGGAGTTTGTCAAAAATTCCCCACCAAATTGATTCAGTTTGTTTATTCCCACTGTTGTATCGTAGCTTTTGGACTTTTTCCTTCGCTTCTGAGGCTTTCAATCTTCTTTTTATGTTTTCCCTGTTAAATGTTGTAAGTAATTTTATTTTAGGTTTCCCGCCAAAATTATCTTACTTATTATCACGCTAGGAAAGATGCTTTGAAAGTGTCAAGGTCGTTATCAATGATTTATTTGTTCGGGTATTCTTTGTTGATTGGTTTACCACATCACTTGATAACGAAATATCGGTATTTAATTTTGTTTCTAAAGACTTTGTGCTCAAATGACTTTGGTAACTTGTAATTTTTGTAACTAGCAAATATTTGGACGGGTCAATTTCGTTGACCTTATTGTCGCTTCGTTTCTTGCGTACAGGTAGTCCATGGGCGTCATCGTAATCACTATACATGCGTCCCTGTTTTGGCACAGGATCGTTCATAGACCTGAAAAATAAGCATAATTGAATCAAGTAACGATTAATTATTTAAATTGTTTTCCATGATATTTCGCTTAGGTACAGAAATAGTACGGAATAGGAGGGATTGTACCCTGTGATTTTTACAGAAATATCTGAAATTCAATTGCTGTCATGACTTTCAGTATCCATTGCACTGAAGTGGTTGTGACAGATAGGTAAATCCAGACTTTGATTGGATTGTTTCAAGCCATTTATTTATCTATGAAATATCATTTGAAATTTACTTCTCGCTTTTCGGTGGAAAAAAAAACTTCCTGAAGGAAATTGCATTCACCCGCGCAAAAATAATACTGTGTATTGTATGAAGATCCCAACAAGTTTTGGGGACTCAGCGTGGGGATTATAACCCAATCCCTCTCGTATATAGGTCCGAAGAACAGGCCACTGCTCAGCAGTAGCACTTCCATAAGCTGTTGATAATACTTCTACTACTTACTTTCGCATATCACCGCTATAGTCTTTAATATGCGCAATAGGCCGTCCTGTGTCAAAATCTGGTTTCGGCTTCATGTCCCACATGAGCTTCGCGGATTTGCCCTCTAACGGACGGACAAGCAAAGGTCTCACGGTCGGAGGTGTTAGAGTTGAAAGTTTTAGGTTAATTTCGTATTCGAAGAAATTTGCGGTAGTCTTTGTGGCAGCTGAAAATTAGAAAAATACGAATTATAAGTCGTAGACGTCGTAGCAAATGTAGTTGTTTAACCCTTCGTCTGTGTTTGATAAGGATCCGTACAACAGATATTGAACTCAAAACAATTGATAATTTGAATTAAAAATCCATTGTACTGATCCTTAGCAACCACAGACGAAGGGTTAATGGACAAGGATTATAATAACTGGCCTGCTACCGCGAACACCGAAGTTCGTAAATTTAAGGGATTGTCTCTGTCACTCCAACGATGGCGTCATTAGAGTGACAGAGAAACTGAAACCAAAATTTGTTGATTTCATAGGTCGCGGTAGGGCCTTGGAATCATTTTTATTTGACGCATGAGTTTCGTTCTCGTTTTACTTACTTCAGTATCTATCTAATAAGAAGATATATTTGGTTTTCAAGAAACCCTTAAGTTTTGGACATAATCCTGACACACCTACTCAAACTATTTTAGAAAACAACCCTCTTATTCATACACGTTTACTAATTTAGCAAGCCTCAAAGTGTTGTCGAAAGGGACAAACAATACTTAGCGGCTTTTTAAGTTAGGAGACGTTTATGAATAAGGGGGTATGTCTATAAAGTCCTTCAGTAAGTGATTTCATGTGTACATCTACAGATGTAGTGCATAATCCTTTCCATCGGCTTTTCACGGAAATGGCCAAATTCATATTACTGTCACAATAAGCTTCAGTATCCCGTGCATTGAGGCTAATTGAGACGGAAAAATAAATTCGTTCGTTTCTGTGAAAACATGAAGGCGAAATACCCAACTAGCAAAATTTCGTCATATAATCGTCGCGGAAACGTAACATATTCAGGCTTTTAGCTTATGAAATTGGTCATAAAAACGTAATAATTACGTTTATATAACGCCATTTGGGCCCATATTACTCAGCTTTTTAGCCATATAAAAGCCATTTAACTGAAACTGCCACCACTTATTAGTCATATAATAATCATCGCCGTGACCACTTTATAGCTAACTAGCTGTATAATAGCGACTTATATAGCTTTTATATGACTTTTAATCATATAAGAGTCATATAACCGTTGAGTTAGTTATTTATTGATCATATAATTGCTACTTATATGCCAAATTTGTGGAATAAAAGTGTCCAGCGAAACTAAACAGAAGACGGATTGACAACTTGCTCGTGCATATAATTTTGTTAGTGCTAGCTGGAGTAAACAAAATTAAATAACTTAATGCCGTTGAGTATGTTTTGACAGAGCTATGTAAGTAATATATGACCATGTTATAATTGGCATTATAAATTCTACCTAATGGTGAAAATGTATTGCGAATACCACTTTACTGATAAAGTATACTATATTTAGTAGTAAATAATGAACGCGCCACTTTAATTATTAGTTATTACAATATAAATTAAATAAATATTTTTAATCATTACGAAGGAAAGTACTATATGACATGTATACGATTAATATATCATATAACTGCTTCGTATTAGTTCTTATATAGCAAGTTTAGTGGTTTACGCGCCACGACACCTACAAGTAGATACGTTAATCATATAAAAGTAACCGCTGAAACCAAAAAGTTCTATAATAGCAATTATTTTTCCATTTACTCGAGCATAGGTCATATAAGATGTAATTATTCGACAAATAGTCAAGTAAGCGTCATGTAAAAGCAGCTTACTCAGTATTAATCTTATATGACTCTTTAGTCATAAAAGATGTCGAGATGCTGAATAAAACACTTTTATAAAACAAGATATATAATTAGCTGTTATATGACTTCATTCACAATAGTCATATAATAGCAACTGCGTTACGTTTACTCGACTTTTTCTCACAATTCATAAGTCAGCCATATAAGTTTTTGCTACTCGGCAAAAAAGTCATATAAGCGTTTTATAAATGTGTCTTTTTCAGCAACTTCTTATATGACTCTTAAGTCATATAAGAAAGTCGTATAAACGTGTATATGACATCTTATACGACTATTATGCTATTGCTGTATAAGTTGGCTTTATACGACAGGTACTGTGTAATTTGCGTTTATATGACTTTTATACGACATATTGCTGTATAAGCTGGCTTTATACGATAGGTACTGTGTAATTGGGTATGTCAAGTTTTTTGAAGTGGTGTAAATTATATTTTATTTGGATGATAGGCTTCCTAAGGATCACGAAAAACCAGTTATTTTATTTTTATAACTATTAATTTATTATTAATATTATTTATAATATTTTTAATTTATGGCTCACAAGCTAAACGACTTTTGCGCTACTGAAAATTTTAAAAAAACACATGATGGTTGTCAAATATGTCACTGTCAAAAATAACTACGTATATAATAACAATAAAAACGTGTTATTGAGTATAATTTTGATACATAGAATAGTCACTACACTCACATTGAAATGCTCTTCACAAACATATAGGGTCCGTTTCGGGCAATTTATATCCAACGCGTGACACCAAGTTGGTTGTAAACATTTTGGTACACATAGAAAAGCTGAGTCGGGAAAGTCGCGTCTGTATTTCTTACAGCTGGGTACGAAGCACATGAGCATATCTCTGTAATACTCCGTCACGGTTCGGTTGCAGTCACTATTCATTGTATCTAGATGTACGTGAAGCAGTCCAATAGTCAAAACCAGGGTCGTCAGAAAGGCAAGAAAACGTAGTCCAAAAAGCAGAGCGTAGGTAGTCACAGGAAGATCCAAACGTTGTCCAAAATATCGTGCAGGGGTCATGGAGTAGTGCGGCAAGATCAAGAGTCCAAAATTCGTGCTGAGGTCGTTAAAAATATTCTATAAATCACTGAAACCACCAAATGCAATCGTACGAACAAAACCGTTGAAAGACGTAGTTATTTTTGACAGTGACATATTTGACAACCATCATGTGTTTTTTTTTTAATTTTCAGTAGCGCAAAAGTCGTTTAGCTTGTGGGCCATAAATTAAAAATATTATAAATAATATTAATAAAAAAAAAAAAAAAAAAAAAAAAAAAATCTGACGCCGTCAATGTCTGACGTGCTTTTATAATTTCTTAGATATTTTTGATAAACAATGTATTTTACCGGCATTTATACAATATTTTTTACCACCTCGTCGTGGAAAAATTGCCCTTTTGATAGTACAATTTTATTCAAGGGTACAAGGAACGACAACGATTACACAAGTCTCTGAATCGTGCCGGCATACAAATGTCAAAATATTACTAACGACTAAGAAATGTATACACGCAGTAAAGCACGCCAAGATAAAGCGTCTCCACGAATCGCACGCCCAACACCTTCGTCCGCCTCAACGACATCAGTCTCCTCGCAATCTTCGTCGGGCGTTGATTACGCCACCGCGCCCGACATCAGCGGGTCGAGCAGCGACGAGCGCGGACCATCGCCGCCGCCGCCACGACCACCTGCGCGGCGAGGACGGCCACCGCTGCCGGCACGCTTGGGGCCCGCGGGACATGCTGCCCCGCCCACGGCTCCCGCTGCCGGTGGTGTAGTGCGACGCATGCAATGGTCTCAATCCATGAACGAGAATGTCATGCGCGCCTACTATGGGGCTACAGAGGGAGGAACTAACCTATCCGCGTATCGTGTCCGGATGCTTCCTCTGTTTCAGGCCCTTGAACCAACCATAAATGTGACTGCGCAGCGATTATCGGATCAAGTGCGAGTCATCCAACGATTAAATCGGCTGGATGACTCGACACTTGATCGGCTCCGCCTGGAGGCTCTCCCTGTTCGTGCGGCCTCCGCTTCGGCGCGGGACCCGCCCGCCATGTCGCCGGATCCGGTGCCGGCACCCGACCTGGCACCGGGGGTACCGCGGGTTGATCCCAGTGCCGACCGGGATGACGTCACGAACCTGAGTGTGAGTACTTCAGACAATGAGCAATTGAGGAGGACTCTGGAAGAGGCGATTATGCAGCATCGCTTCACACCCGACTCTAGGCCACGATTACCACGTTTGCCCATGAATAGGCGCAATTTAGCGTTGATGGGAGCCCTAAACGCTTTACTGGAGCCGTATATACGATCCAGTAAAGATTTGGAAGATACGCACTCGATCATGTACTGCGGGGCCATCGCGGCGTGCCGTGTTGCTCGAGTCAAGTTTCCGGACGCTGACCGTGCACCTAGGACCGCCGGAGGTGACCCCGCATGGCAGGTGCGGATCGAGCGTCGTATCGACTCATTTAGGACTCTCATTGCAAAGCTGATCTGCTTCAGGGGGGGTAACAACCGCCCCCGAGTAATGCGCTTTGTGAACCAGGCGTTCGCGGGAACGGGTATTGCACCCCGCGACTACACGGCCAACCTCACAGAGCGCATCGACTTTCTGAAGCAGAAGGTTTATGCATGGGCAAACCGTATTCGCCGCTACAGAGAGCGTGTGAATCGATTCCAGCAGAATCGCCTTTTCCAGAGTGACCAAAGGAAGGTTTACCGAAAGTGGGAGGAAACCGACTACCGTGTGTCCGACGCGCGGTTGCCGGATGCTACTGCCATGAGTAATTTCTGGCGTAGTATCTGGTCGGCGCCCGTCGGACACACCGAGGGTGAATGGATGACCGTTGTCGAACGTGAATGCGAGACCATCGAACCTATGGGGGCAGTTACCATCAGCCCCGATGACGTAAGTTGTGCTGTCCGCACGACTCAGAACTGGAAAAGTCCTGGGCCGGATGGATTGCACAACTTCTGGCTAAAATGGTTTCGGTGCTCGCATTCACGATTGGCAACGCAATTCCAACAAGCCCTCGAGCTCGGTTCCCTGCCACCTTCCTTAACAACTGGAGTAACCTTCCTGCTCTACAAGTCCGGTAGTACCACGGAAGCGAAGAACTACCGACCCATCACGTGCTTGCCCACACTGTACAAGCTCCTTACATCCATTTTGAGAGTAAAAATTAACACACACATTGTTGCGAACAATGTTTTGGCTCCTGCTCAAAATGGATGTAGGGTTGGGTCCCGTGGTACTAAAGAGCTCCTCCTCATTGACATGACCATTTGCCAGCAAGTCCGGCGTAACAAAGGGGCCCTCTCCGCTGCTTGGATTGACTACAAGAGGGCCTATGATTCGGTGCCTCATTCATGGTTGGGAAGGGTCTTGGAGTTGTATAAAGTTAATGCAACTTTAAGATCCTTTCTCGGCGCGTGTGTGAGGCAGTGGACCACAGTCCTTCGTCAACCAGGAGGTGGAGATGGCTCCTCTGGTCCGCAGGACTTTATAAGGATCGAGCGAGGAATATTCCAGGGTGACAGTCTGAGTCCCTTATGGTTCTGCCTAGCTCTGAATCCCCTCAGCACCCTGCTGAAGGATTCAGGACTAGGTTGCCGGCTTCGGAGAGAGGGTGAAGTCATTTCTCACCTTCTGTACATGGATGATCTCAAATTATTTGCGCCAAATAGCCAAGACTTGTTGGAGCTACTGCGAACCACAGAAGTTTTCAGTAGTGCCATCAAAATGGAGTTTGGTGTCGATAAGTGTGCGGTTATGCATGTACAGCGGGGGAAAGTAGTAAATTCAACAAATTTACAGCTTTCTGAGACAATGTCGTTCAGATCTATCTCGGAAGCAGAAACCTATAAATACCTTGGTATGTCACAGTCTTTGGGTATTGAAGATATGGGAATTAGACAGGCGGTGAAGGAGCGCTTTTTCAGCCGGCTCACAAAAGTACTTAACAGTCTCTTGTCAGGAGGCAACAAAGTGCGCGCCTTCAACGCCTGGGTAATGCCCATACTCATATACTCCTTTGGCGTACTAAGGTGGACTCAGACCGAGCTGGACGCCCTGGATCGAAGGGTCCGTACACTGCTCACCACACATCGAATGCTACACCCGCGCTCATCAGTTATGAGATTGTACATCCCGCGGAAATGTGGAGGCCGCGGCTTCTTAAATGCCAAAAACCTCCACAACCGCGAGGTGTACAATCTTAGAAACTATTTTCTTAACAATGAGTGCGGGATGCATCGAGATGTGGTGGCAGTAGATCGGAACCTCACGCCGCTCTCCTTGGCAAAAGAGAACTGGCGCAAACCTGTGGTACTAAGCACCGAGGACCGCAAGGCGGTATGGAAGAGCAAGGAGCTACACGGGCGGTTCTACAAGGCCCTCACGGGACCTGATGTAGATCTGCTCGCGTCGGTGAACTGGCTACGATTCGGGGACCTCTTCGGAGAAACCGAGGGTTTTGCCTGTGCAATTGCTGACGAGGTTATCATGACGAATAACTACCGGAAATATATCCTGAAGGACGGTACGGTCGACATTTGTCGGGCATGCCGCCGTCCCGGTGAGTCACTCAGGCATATTATTTCCGGTTGTTCTCAGATTGTTAACACCGAGTACTTGCACAGACACAACCTCGTAGCCAGGATTATACACCAGCAGCTTGCTCTTCAATACGGCCTTGTGGGTCTCGAAGTGCCTTACTATAAGTACACACCTGCGGCAGTTCTCGAAAATGGTCGTGCCACGCTCTATTGGGATCGATCTATCATCACGGACAGGACTATTGTAGCCAATAAGCCTGATATCGTGCTGATAGATCGATCCCAACGCCGGGCAATGCTCATCGACATCACCATCCCCCATGACGAGAACCTCGTGAAGGCCGAGAAGGACAAAGCCAGTAAGTACCTTGACTTGGCTCACGAGGTAACCGACATGTGGGAGGTTGATTCGGCGATCATTGTACCGATAGTTGTTTCTGCGAACGGTCTCATAGCGAAGAGTCTCGATCAACACCTCAAGAGGCTCTCGCTAGGTGGTTGGGTCAAGGGTCAGATGCAGAAGGCGGTAATCCTGGACACGGCGCGCATAGTCCGGCGGTTCCTCTCCCTGCAGCCCTAACCACCGGCAGCTTGGGCCCGCTCCGTTGCCGGCGGCTCTCTAGGTTAGGTTTTTTATATTATGTTTACATGTTTTGTATTGCTTTTGTATGTTTTATTTTATTTTACTTTTATAGACATATTGTAAAAAACCTAATCTAAGAAATGAATGAAATAAAGAGAATATTAATAATAAATTAATAGTTATAAAAATAAAATAACTGGTTTTTCGTGATCCTTAGGAAGCCTATCATCCAAATAAAATATAATTTACACCACTTCAAAAAAACTTGACATACCCAATTCGCGTTTATATGACTTTTATACGACTTATTAGCTGAGTAAGCTCGATGTTATATGACTGTTTTGCTAGTTGGGTATTCACTACATCTATCGGTACAACCAGGGAACCAATATGTATCAAAAATAACTGAACAAGTACTGTAAGTCTAAGATCTGAATAGATGCTCGAGTGGGGTGTCCAGCGAGGCGGGTGGCGGGGCATCCATGTTAACCTTTTGGACGCCAACGATCGATATATTGGCAGCGCAGGTTCACCGCCAAGGACCGATGTATAAGTCCTGGTCCACAGAGCAATGTAAACCTACACGCACGTGGGTAAAGCTCAATATCAGATTTGAAATTTTTTTTGACTTGGCGTCTGAGTGACAGCTTTTGTATTTGACGTGGCGGCATAAAGGTTAAACAAATGCGCGTGGGCTGAGTGAGTACACGCTGTCGAATCCCATTGGACGCTCGACGTGGCCCTGCCGCCCTGCCGGACGCGCCACTCGGCGCTCGCCACTCAGGCTTTACTCTAACCAGTACTAACACCATAGAGGCGTGTTCAGATTGCACCCTGCTATGCTATTCTCTTATTCACACATTCGACGCTGCGTTCACTAACGAGCTCCACGACGAGACAGCCTTCACTTCGACGTCGAGCGCAGCGCTGCGGAAAATGGTATTCACTAAAGTAGAACAGCTCGTCGTCGAACTGTAGGCGGTAATTCTCGACGCAGTGTAGTTCCAGCTCACGCCGCATTCGTCACCGAGCTAGTGAGCTAGTGTCGTTTAAACTGCATTAGTGAATACCATTTTTAGGCTCGACGCTGCCGCAGCGCTGACACAGCGCTGATAGCAAGGTTTCCTTGGTGAATAACACTGCTAGCCGCTACGATATATCTGATGGCGACTGTACCTGCTTTAGGCCAGCCTGAGAGTTTTCCTCGGAGCACAGCGTCCCTAAAGCGGTCAGGGGGATTGGTTTCCAAGACATCTTTGTCATGGCTCTCTTGGAACTTCCTGGCGCTCAAACCAGACCCTGGGAAACCGGGGTGGCCTGCCAGCTGAGCGAAGTATTTTGCGTACTTGTCCGTGGTTGAAGTCTAAAAAGAAAATATAAATCTGGACCAAGATATGTACACACCGCATAACTAACGGTGGATCACTTATAAAATAACAATCTAATAGCACAACATCAAAATTTACAAAAAATTGGTTATCCTGACATGCTAGACCTCCCACTAATCATGTTAGTAAAGCGTGCTGGATATAAACTGTACAACGTTTGTCTCCTGGGTTACATGACAAAATAACAACAACAAATACCTAGTTGATATTGAAATACAACTATTTGAAAATAATCAACAAGCTAGGCAAAATTGGGCAAGGGCATGGTAAGAAATCTTCTAGAAGTTTACAATAAATACCACAAAATATAATTGAAATCGCCAATCCGCTTGCCCAGCGTGGCGATTATGAGCATTTACCTCTTAATGCGTCTATACGCATAGTTAATAGGAGAGGCCTACGTTCAGCAGTGGACTATCATAGGCTGATGATGATGATGATGATAATTGAAATAGAAAACACGAGTCTTGAGTACTAATAAATATCTAGATTGAAATGCATACCGGATCATTCCTTCTGGCGTTGTGTATCTGAGCATTAGCTTCAATGGCTTTTATACGGTTTGAAGGATCGTCGGGGAACTTAGCGGTAGCCTTTAAATAGAAATCAGTACAGGGTAAACATCTAGAGTCTACTGTTTGTCTATAGGACATCCATATCAACATGAGACGATAATTTTATCTACAGGTGCATTCCAACAGAATGTCGGCTACGTTCTTTGCGTACATCTAAACCACTAATTGGAGTTCGAGGCCAAAGAATCTACGAAAATATTGCCACAACAATGAAATGTTCTTACAATAGCAAATCCTTATTTTCTAAAAACAGACGTTGAGATATCTTATTTATTGGTAATTTTAATTCTTCAATTTATAGAAACAATATTATTTACTTATTTTCACGTAAATACGAGATATTTGAACAAAAACTTAATTATCCGCAATTATTAGTAACAAAGTTGGTATTGCGCTGGTATCACCTCAGGTGTTAATAACATTTGGTACAGCAATTTAACTACAGATAAATTAAAACCCTATTTCTGCATACGTTTAGAAAATTGCAGAATAATATATTGTAGCGTGCTTTATGTTCACATTTCGTATTCGTAAAATTCCTTTGACTTACAAATTTCTTTGGCAGTGCTATAGTTCTCCATTTATTATCATACAGATCTGACGTTTTGTTTTCTTCCGTAGGTTGTTAACAAGGTGACCCCCTTGGTTCAGCCATGGTTAGCTTCGATATACACCCCATCATCAAAAAAATAAATTCCAATTGAAATATACTGGGTGAAATGTTATAAAACACAATAATACAAAATCATATTTTCTGGATCTACTCATCATTACGGCCAAGTTTTACTATGGGACCAGCTTTGAAAAAGTTACCACAAAATCAACATCTCCATATATATTGTGAAACCAGCTGTTGCAAGTTACAATCGAGTTGTCATTAATATGTATGTACAAAAAATAATAAACACTGATGGTTGGAATTGCTTAGTAATTTTCCTAACTAGTGCGCAAAAACGAAATTTGTTCTTTTTGACGCACTTGTTATGA
>JALPQI010029263.1:0-11506 GCA_025490895.1 Thaumatotibia leucotreta
ATCCGGAATCAGAGTATGAATTCATAATTATGAATAGTAGTTAGTATAAGGCCGGCCTAAGTTTTAAGTTGGTGATAAGACCAAGATACCTAGTTTTCTAAAAGTGGTTGATTATGAAATAATATTTGTTTTTGAAAAATAATATATAATTTCGAAATATTATCACTTTTTTAAAACTCCCAATAATACCCTAGGGGATTCTATTCTGTCCCAAAGTGCTCACAGGCACTTATTTTGTGGGCACCCTGTATAGTGAAGATTCTAATTTATTATGAAGAGGTTCCTTGAGATATAATAATAATCAAATTGTAGGTTTGTTAGCCTACTAAACAGCATAGTCAAAGTGATTGTCGCGGAAATCAATGTATAAAATATACTATTCGAAGCAAGGAGCGGAGAACTAGGCGCGAACAATAAGCGAAATTACAGAATACACACTCGGGTTTGCGGCTTCGCGCGGAGATTCGCTTACGAGAGGGGAGCGGCTTAGCACCAATCTGCGACATCCGCGGCTTCGTGGTCGTGTCATGTTGCGTGTAAATGAGCCCTAAGACCAAAAAATTAAGAATCCGGTTGGCATTTATTTATTTATTACTATATAAGACTAAAGCAACAATAACGGTTTTTAAAATTTGAAAAAAAAAGACACTGAACATAATTATTTTTACTGAAGGCGGGACTGAAAATGTTTATTAATCTCTGGAATTTAGTGTATCAAAGAACGCATCCTTTGCAGTGACATTAGTGACAGCTCAGTGACAGTGACATTCGATGCGTATTGTGTATCGTATCATATTGTGATGATGTCACCGACTCGCCCTTGTTGTCCTCGTCACCGTCACCGAGTCTCGAATGAATGAGTCAGTCTGTGGGGACGGATCGGTTCGGGGCAGGCAAACAAAACAAAGTAAAGTATCTTGCAGTGCAGTGCAGTAGTGGGTCGCCATAGCTCATACACCGATTACATTACACCGTTCAGTTTTTAATAAAGAGTTCTCTTTGTCGGTAGCTTGAAGAACGACGCAAGATGGCAAATTTCTTTTCAAATCTTTATGCCAAGATATTCGGCAAATCTCCTATTAAAATTTTAATCTGTAAGTACCCAGCTAAAATGTCAACAGATTTCTATTCAACTAATATGATACAGTATGCGACCATATAGGTATATACCTATAAACAGTTTTATTTGTTCGTAGGACACAGTTCAAAACTATATACTTGTTTACCTATTATATTATGACTTTCTTTTGTGCCTGACTCTTGGAAAATCCGCAGCAAAAGCCTATTTTTAGAATATGAGTAAATAAAGTTCTCCCCTAGTATTGAAGAAATGTTGTAGAAACTCAATTATGTAGGTAAATCTTGTGTCATCAGCATTGATGATGTTGAAAGTGTTCAGTATTCTTGTTGATATTTTTCATTCATTAGCTTAGTTGACACTAAGTTGTATTGCAACACTGTAACACATAACAAGTGCATAATATGTTTTTATGCAAAGTAATTTAATTTAGTTGCAATACATTGTAAATAGCTTTGCTGATTGTGTTGCACAGAATTTAATAGTTTTTTTTTTTCAGTGGGTCTCAATGCAGGAGTTGGCAAAACCACTGTATTATACAGGTTAAAACTGGACGAAAATGTTGCTACTTGTCACACAAGTGGATTCAATTTGGAAACGATTGAACATAATAATAGAAGTTATGAGATGTGGGACATTGGTGGTGGGGACAAAATAACAGCATTGTGGTACCAATATTATGACCAAACTAAGGCAATTATCTTTGTGATTGATTCAACTGATAAAGAGAGGCTGAGTGATGTAGAGTTTGAACTGAACAGATTGGTAATTATGATTAATATCTAGTTTTCTTGTATTACAATAAATTACTTACATTCATAAATTAAGCTGCAAAGACAAGTTGGTAGCAATAACAAGGATTTTTCTTTTCAGTTAAATGCAAAACAGCTTGAACATTGTCCATTCCTGTTGTTGGCTAACAAGCAAGATTTGCCTGATGCAATTTCTTTAGATGATCTGAAGAAAGCATTGAAGTTGGACCAGTGGAAGGACCGAAGTGTAAGTTTCGACATAAAAAAAGTGGTATTCAGAGTTAAAAATAATTTATTTATAATATTCTGATGTACTGTTTCAACTTTTAAGTTCTTTAGAAAAAATGCTTACATATTTCCTTAAATTTTTAACTGGGACATATATGGTTAATAAGGGTTTCCTTAGGTTACTACATACAGATTCACTTACTTTTGTTTCTTTTCAGATACATGTACAATCCACAGTTGCAAATCAGGGGACTGGAGTATCAGAAGGATTTGAGTGGCTTTGCAGTGAAATTGCAAAGACAGAAAAATAGAATATAAGTTGCATTGATCTGTACACCCTTAGTAAAGTATATTTGTTTAAATATAAGTCTATGATAAAAAAAAATTGTTATCAATGTAATATTTGTCAAATAACTAATAACACTATATACTTAACTTGAATCAAAAAATACTGAACATTGTAAAGAAATTAGTATTCAGGTATCTTTATCAAAAGGTAGTACTTAAATGTATTGTGTTACCAAGGGTAACATTTTGATAATTACTATTTAATTAATACCAATCAGCACTTATTGTATTGTTGTCTAAATTATATTACATATATTATAACTTAAGCATTGAGGGCAGAATGACTGAACTACAGCACAAACTGCTGACAGGTGACTGTTCAATGGATAGACTGAATGAGACATAATAGTTATGTATGTAACAAAATTAGCACATAATACTTATTTTATGTATATTTATTAAGCTAGATTGTTGTAAGATTATTATTTGTAATAATAAACCTATTGCCTAACATTATGTTTTTGTTCTCTGGGAACCTCTAGTCAGAAAGGTAGTATATTGAAAGTGATGTTTAACAATAATAAAATGCATATGTACCTACATATAATTTGTATACTTATCAAAATGTATTTATGTGTGTGACATGAATGTTAAAATCATTAACATCTTTTTGAACTCTGAACTGTAGTCAACTATAGAGAGATGTATCCACTTTTTCACCTTATTACATTGCAGTAAGATGAATAAGTGGATATCTTTCTAGTCGACTGTACAATGTAATACATAGTATTAAGGTGCGGTTAAACTAAAAGAGCATTCGCTGTTCTAACCTCCCACTCTACGAAATTCGATCGGTAAACAAAACGTGATTGGTTGATTTCGTAGAACGGGCGCTAGAACAGCGAAGTTCTTTTTCCCCTCACTAGCTCGTAAAGTGCTCGTTTATCCTTTAATACGAACGTGTAAAAACGCATATTATTCACTTGTGTGGCAAAGTAATGACCTTGGTTTTGGAATAACAAAACGTAAAATGCTCATGGAAATTGTTCCATATTAATGATAATTAAATAATTTGTTTGAGAATTTAGTGTAAAATACAAACCTTTATATAATATGATGATTTTCACATATAAATCCTAAAATTCCATAAGTAACAATTGTTTTAGTGAATGATGATAAGATGACTAGATGCAATCACAAAACGCAGAAAATGTCAACGTCAACATTGTCAAAGAATATTATAATAGGTTATAATCTTTATTTACCGAGGGGCCGCACATGTTATTTACCGACTCGAACACGCATAAAAATAGTAAACTAAAATGAAACTAAACAACTTTCAGGGTGTTCTGTTATAATTTTGTAAAAATAATGAATGAGAATGATTTAATAATGCATTGGCGTTGGTGTGCAACTACAGGAATGTGTAAAAATCGTGCTGCGTTTACTTTTTCGTGCTAAGTTTACTGCGACAAAATCTTGCATTAAATACATGATGCATTTGGAAAATTATTATCACTAACCCGATGATGATTTTAATGTGAACAAATAATTACCTTTTTTGAGTTTCCTCGCTATAGTGAGGGGAAAAGTTTTGTGTTACACACGGGTGCAAATGTATTTTACTTCTCGTATGTTACAACACTCGCTGCGCTCAGGATTCTATTTTAGAACCACTCGCTTCGCTCGTGGTTCAACTATAGAATCCTTTCGCTTGCTCGTGTTTCAATTTCATACTCGCGGGTAAAATACAACTTTGCACCCTTGTATAAAAAATAACTATTGGTTTAGGTAAACGCACCTTTACTCCTTATTTACGAACATACATCGGGATTGCTAACATATCAAATAAAGCAAGAATTTGTTTTATATTAATCCCATATTAAAATAATTGTAAAGCACATTGGAAATATTGGAATATATTTGCAAATGGGGTAAATGAAGCCATCGTACCATCAGTTTTCATTTTTTCAAGGACGCCATAAACGACTTCTATCAAAACGTTCCAATATTTATAATTATAAGCATGGGGTACCTACATAAATATTTTATGCATGTTAGTAGCGGCTAGGTTTGTCATCTCGAAATTGGCAAAACCAGGACAAGGACTCAAAAAGCGCGGACATTTGGCGTAAAGTAAATCCATTCGCACGCCGGACTTAGTACACAATAATGCATAATAACTAAATTACTGAAATTAAACGAAGTACCTATTACCTCACATGAATTGTCCGAGTATTCCTTCCTACACTACCTACTTATAGACTTATGTATTTTCCTTAATCATTCCTCATTGCTCTCTATGAGTCAGAATCAGAATAGAACGTAAAGTAGGAAACCATGAGTCGTGTGTAGCGATAACATTAGATAATGTGACGTGGAGATTTTATAGTCCAGGAGCCTATCGTTAGTACTTACCGTCAATTTACAACTAAGCAATTTTAATCCTCAAGTAATAAGAAATAAAAAACGACAAAATTAACATTTGTCTGCCATGTGTTAAGTACGGATGAAAAAAAAACAGTCATTAATGATTTTTTTATTAGGGCTTGCCCATTAATCACGTCATACGATTTTGGCCTATTTTAGACCCCCCCATCCCCATGGTGATATTTTCAAGACCCCTCCCCCCTAGCCAATATGACGTGTAGTCCTTTTTGTAACTCTTGAATCTTCGTACCTACTTTATTAAGCACACAATGATGGGGATTTTTTTACCAACTGCCAAGGGGGTGTCACTCCGCGATTCCGTCGCGCGGGCACAAGTACATGCAGAGCGCCCCGTCGCCGTGGTCTATTCAATGGTTAGCGCGCGCTGTCTCGGAACGCATATTTAAATTTACAACGCTGGCTCGTCACGTATAGCGAAATATATCGCTTGCAAATATTAGGATTATTTTATACATGTGCATCTTAAATGAAAACGCCGAAAATATACTGCATAGCAGCATGTTGCAATAATAATAATGTTAATTTTCATGACGCGTTTTTCGCACTGCCGATGCGTTTGAGAGATACTAAAAAGTAAGGAACATAATAATATACTTATTACCTACATTCGTAGTAAATTAAATTCTCAGAAACTCAAGTCAATTACAGACAAAACGGTTTATATTCGGAAAATTTTGTCAGTAAAAAAGCGGCACATTTAAATAATGTAAAAAACTTCGTTCTCACAAACCATTATTGAATTTCGCGCCTTTTATCCTAACATAATTATTTGGTTGTCTGACTTTATTCCCATAATATCAAATAGGTACATATAAGAGAAAATGCCGTGTTGCGTCTGCCTTACGATTGTGATTAAACCATTACTTATTTATGCTGCTTTTGTAATTAATGCGTAGTATTGCGTAGGCACCTAACGTAATTCTTTCTTTTTGAATGCATTAAACAGATATATTAATTTCTGCACACCTCACATACTGTCTACAGATATTTTTAGAATGTTCGTGTTATTATCAGGATTATTCGGATGGATATTCACCTAAAGTTAGCAAAGTCGTGTTGCTATCTCACTCACACCTCAAACAATGCCTCCCGGACACGCGCAGCCGCAGCACAAAGAAGGCGCCGCCAAAGTTGAGACAAATATTTTTGAATCACGTGTAAGAAATGCGTAGATAAATTCTATAATCACGCATGAACTAAATCGTTCAATTAGCTATCAAGACGAATGCTATTAACGCCGTAGATATCATTGCAGTAATGTATTTCTCAGACGCCTCATAGCGCTGTTCGTTATTTTATTAGTTTTCAATAATTGACAACCCTGTTTTCGACGGCGTGCGGCTTATAAGCGACCTTTCAGCCACGCAATACGGCCCATTTTAGCTGCTCGCGTCGCCTCGCGCGTCGTTTTGTTTGGTAATAAATAATAATTGTGTAGGCACATAAAAAGCCGGCATTTGTGAACATCAAAGCAGTGAAGCTTCTGTACTTTATATATTCTGTGATTTCGCGCCTTTTATCCTAACATAATTATTTGGTTGTCTGACTTTATTCCCATAATATCAAATAGGTACATATAAGAGAAAATGCCGTGTTGCGTCTGCCTTACGATTGTGATTAAACCATTACTTATTTATGCTGCTTTTGTAATGAATGCGTAGTATTGCGTAGGCACCTAACGTAATTCTTTCTTTTTGAATGCATTAAACAGATATATTAATTTCTGCACACCTCACATACTGTCTACAGATATTTTTAGAATGTTCGTGTTATTATCAGGATTATTCGGATGGATATTCACCTAAAGTTAGCAAAGTCGTGTTGCTATCTCACTCACACCTCAAACAATGCCTCCCGGACACGCGCAGCCGAAGCACAAAGAAGGCGCCGCCAAAGTTGAGACAAATATTTTTGAATCACGTGTATGAAATGCGTAGATAAATTCTATAATCACGCATGAACTAAATCGTTCAATTAGCTATCAAGACGAATGCTATTAACGCCGTAGATATCATTGCAGTAATGTAGGTATTTCTCAGACGCCTCATAGCGCTGTTCGTTATTTTATTAGTTTTCAATAATTGACAACCCTGTTTTCGACGGCGTGCGGCTTATAAGCGACCTTTCCGCCACGCAATACGGCCCATTTTAGCTGCTCGCGTCGCCTCGCGCGTCGTTTTATTTGGTAATAATAATTGTGTAGGCACATAAAAAGCCGGCATTTGTGAACATCAAAGCAGTGAAGCTTCTGTACTTTATATATTCTGTGCAACTGCGGGGTAAATGTCCGCGCAATGCGCGCGTGTTTTAAAACTCAGTTCAAGGTACATGATTTTTATTTTTTTTACTAGCTATAATGCTGTTCATCAGAGAATAACAAAAAAATACACGTGATTTGTCCGATGACCCCCCCCTCTCCTATGGTGATAATTGGTGATTTTTTTTATTAGGGTGATGGCACCAGTCATGGACATTGAACCAGTTATGGACATATTTTTCTGTTACTCAAAATATTAAGCAAACGTTACTTAATTTTTTAACAAGCAACACTTAACCATAGCCCATAGACCCTTAAGCTGCCATAATGACAACGTCACATGAATGGGCCGTTTCCTTTCAAAATGATGGCCGAGATGTGGCCGAGTGAAATGTAGCTGCTCGGCGTATTACTTTTAAAATCCAGTTTTATTACCAAAATCGTTAAGGAGGCAAGTAGATATTTTTACATTTTGTGTTGTTAGTGTTGTGGTATATGAATATGTGTTATTATTTAAAAAAATACAATGGAATGAAGGGGCAAATGAGCTAATTGTAGTATGCCAATGCTATATGTTTCTTTTCTTGTTTGACGTTGTTCATTACTGGTTTTGATATGTCATGAAATCCTATAATGGACACGTGTCCAAAGTTATTGTTTTAACTTTTTTTTATTTTATCGATTTTAATTATTTCTTTTGTGGTGCTAAATAAAACTACGTAAATGGTTTTGAGATTGGTATTAGTTTTCCTATAATGGACAACGTGTCCAAGACTGGATATTTGAAGGTGTTCATAATTGGTGTTCTATATTTTATCTTAGATGCTGCCAAAGAAAAATTATACACCCGAGCAAATGGGTCAGGCTAAACTGTGAATAATTATACGAATAAAACTGATTTGAGATATCTTTGTCTGTATTTTAATTTCACAAACAATACACTGTCCAACAATGGATGTCTATTAATGGTGATAACATGTCAGTAAATGGGTGTCTATAACTGGTACTGTCCATAAATGGTGGTCCATTACTGAGTTTGTGTTGTACATTACTGGTGTTTTGAATAGTCTCCAAAAAACATTTTTTTTTACAAAGAGCATATAATTTTTAGATATGTTTACCCTATTTAAATGTTTGTCCTATATGTCTTTGTCAAAAACAAAATCCATGGTTTATATTATTTAAAAAAAGGTGCCCGTAAACAAAAAAATAACAAATCAGCGACCTTAACATGTCCATGATTGGTGCCTTCACCCTATTTTGGACATGAATGAGTCACCAGCCAGCAAGAATTGCGTCTAGTAGGTCTCTCCACAGTTCGATAAAATGTCATAAGTAGTAGTCTCGTAAGAAGGATTGTAGTGGCATTGCCGCGCAGTGCTATTTTATTTCAGTTGTTGGTTTACTTAACACGTACACTGCCTCAATGACGGTCACCTTATGGCTTTATAATATTGACTACCCGTGACCTCACAGGTGGAAGTGTGATGACGACCTGCAGGCTTAGCATATGATTGGTGCGACAGTATGTCGCCGCGAGATAGATCTCCCGTCCTTCGCTAGCTGTATTAACAAAATAGGGACGGAGAGACTATCTCGCGGCGAGATACTGTCGCGCCAATCATGTGCTAAGCATACTGGATCGGGTTTTATAAAGTTGCATTTTACAATTTCGCTGTTTGTCTCTCTAACGCGCGCACATATTGGCTAGAAAGAGAGGCAAACAGCAAAAATGAAAATTGTAACTATAAAACGCGACCAAGATTTTACCTTCGGGTCTTGCACTATATTATTGTGAGCACGACACGTAAAAGTCGATCGATGCGATGCGATATGAAAATATTCGTGAATCGTGTTAACAATGCGTTCGTATCATTGATGACTCCGATTGTTATGTAGTTAATACCTACGTATTACAGATACCGCCAAACTATCATTTTTATAAAAATAAATAGTAATAAATTTACTTAACTTGGAAAAAAAATATAATTCTATTTTCAAGTGTTTTCGGATTCAACAGTAAGCCGATGCGAATTTTAATTTGTAAGTAAATTTATTCAGTATTGTTTGCACAATGATTACATTGATTAGGTACTATTACTGGGTGATTCTTAAAAAAAGTTCAGCAAAAGAAAATAAAAAAGTTTTTTTCTTTACTGTTTTTCGCAATGTACATCGAAAGTATATACCAAAAGCATATTTTTGATGAATGTGGACAAGCTTAATACCATTGGAAAAGGCAAAAAAAATTGCTTGTAAACACGGTTGTGACAATGTATGACACGGACGTGACATATTTGCAATAAATGTTAAAATTGATGTGTTTAAATTCGTAATATCATAATTTATTATGATTAATCAAAAAAATATACCAAAAGCATGTTCTTGATGAATCTGGATAAGCTTAATAGGTACCGTTGGAAAAGGCAAAAAAACCATGTAAACACGGTTGTGACAATGTATGACACGGACGTGACTTTTTCCAATAAATGTTAAAATTGATGTTATTAAATTCGTAATATCATAATTTATTATGATTAAGCAATAAAATAAAGCAACGAAATGGTTTCATTAACAGTATTTATTTGAATTTTTCTTCAAAACAGTTAATAATTATTTAGATATCCCTTTTACAAGGGTCGTCTGAAAAGTTTCTGGTCTGACAATGGAGAATAACTTTAAAAAAAACTTTTGGTACTACAACCTTACTTTTTTCTGATGTTAAATGTCAAAATTGGCGCCATTTTATCGATAAGTTTTTTTATGATTGCTGATTTCCTGAAACAATACCTACAACATTTCTAATATGCCAGATACAAATATTGTCTCGGTGGACAGAGATTTTCAAGAACGAAGGGGTAATTGGGGCCTATTTTGAAGAGCAAGACGGCAACTACTACTTGGCCTTGTTAAAATCATGGGAGCATCGTAGGGACAATTGTATAGCCTTACAAGAGTTACAAGGAGACTATGTTGAAAAGTAAATAAAAAATATAACACAAAACGACTTGTTTCTATGTCAGGCCAGAAACTTTACAAATCCATGGGAAAATGGACAAAATAAAAATGCTCAATAAATAGTGTATACTAAATATTCTAAATCATCTATAATAACAGTTTAAATCCGTAAATTATTTAAATGAAACGAAAATGTCACGACCACGTGTTATATATGTCACAACCACGTACTCAATAAGTCCATGGCCGTGACGTTTTTTTCATATCGTGGTTGTGACAATTTGAGACGTGTTCGATATAACCTAAAAGCTAGCCATGATCTCACAAATCTTAATTAATTATCAGGAACTACACTGTGTGAGGTACATGTTATGTTTCAAACAATAGTGTGACATTGTTACTTACGTTTAAAAGCTAAACACGGCGTTGACGTGTTAAGGTTGTCCCTTTTTATAAAAAAATACGGAGAAATTTTTCTTGAGACACGCGCAACGTTCAGTTATTTGCAAATTTGACAACAACACAATGTTGCTGTTCTAAAAAAACATAAAAAGGGTTGCCAATATTAAAGACACTTTTTTACAGAGATCCGTATTTTTATAGTAACGTACACGGTCGTGACACAAAAACTACTCACACATTTTATTCTGATGTAAATCATAAATAGTAATGATTATTAAGATTTCTATAGTATTATCTTATAAATCAAACATTAGCCTTGCATAAATGCTGTAATATTTTGCGTGAGAATTTGACAATTCACCAGAAAAAAATATTATATTTTCGAATTCGGCAATCTCACACAACACGGTCCGTGACATTTTGGGGTTAGCAATTTTTTTTTATTGCTGGCTAATAACTTTGTGGCAAAAATGATGCTCTGACATGATATTAGTGGTAATTTACTACGCGAATTAATACACACTTTATATATTTTCCCACAAAATATATTCGATTCTTACATATCACAGAAAAAAATGTAAGAATAAGAATCACCCTACTATGAATTGCTTCAGCATAAATATGGATTGCTGTTCTTATCTGTTGGTCTCGCCAGGGCCCTACTTGCACACCACGTTGCAATTTCGCCGTTGCATTTCTATAAATGGACTCGTCTATACGAGTCCTTATTTACCGGATTGGAAAAATGGGACAATGCCATACGGATGTTCACAGTGTCCTATTATTTGAAGATTCTCCTTTGAACTGCATATTTGCTGGTCATAGGAACACTCAACTAATTGGAACCATTTCAAAATATGATCTGTGGTTGCCATGACGTATTACTAATGCGATTCAGTTTAGGTCGAGAGAAAGGGACAAGGCTATGTGAGTCGTATATCACTGTCCCTTTCCCTGAACCTAAATTGAATCTCAATAGTACGTCATGGTAACTCCCCTGATTTATAACGTCACTTCGCTTTGATATAGTTCCTAGATGGCCCAGGGTTCCCTACCTATTACCTACTCGTTTTTTACTATCTAATATACTTG
>JALPQI010029265.1:0-10002 GCA_025490895.1 Thaumatotibia leucotreta
AATTTAACGTAAATCAATAAAAACACGGTGTATAATGATAGATTTTTGGTAGCTCACTTCATATTTTATAGTCTCTTATTTTTTAGCATTAAATTAAAATGTAATATTGAAAAATGGAATTGGATTCACGATGTAATTAATGACGTTGTAAATAACAATGTACAAGATTATTCTGCATCTCTTATTTGGATTCATAAGTAGGTAATCTGTCGCGGGCGGACTTCATTCTTCTTGTGTAGATTTAATGAGAAACAAGGTTCAGATTTGTAAATTTAATTAGGACAGTTATTAAATTTGTATTTATTTATCAAACAATGTAAACGAAAAAAATGGGTAACTCGGTAGCTCCTACCCATTTTGCCTTTTGGGTGCTTTTGGTAGAATTTAATTTTGCCGAATGTCATTTCCCCACCAATTTTCGCAAATAAATCAGTAGGAAAACCAAAATTAATCGCTTGCTAACTTTAATTCACGCCTTTTCATTTCCCAATCAACTTCTACCTTGATTTGTATACGCCAGTGGCAGGCAACCTAAACCGTTAACTGTAATATATGTAATGTAAGTATTAAGTATCTTTGTCGATTTATGAGCTTTTCCTAGGCTATCATAATGATGTCAAAAGGAGATCAAATGAAAATTATGGATATTGTCAACTTCAGTAAGCAATTTGAACTTCATTACTACGTATTCATTAATTAGGTACTATACGTAACATGACACAATACTTATTTGTAAATACTATATTTAAACAAGTCTTTACGCATATGATGGTGCAGTGTATCTGTATAATCGTTAGTCTTTATTGCCGTCAGGTTCTAACAAGTATGCAAGTGCGAAAGTGACGCGCAGCACGATAAACGGAAAACGCGTGACCATAATAAGCCAATATTTTATTAAGTTTATGTGAATTTTATTAAATGGAAATATTCTTTCGAAATGGTATGGAACGTTTTACACTTCCTCTACGAATAATATGAATTTGACACCCATCAAGCGAAACATGCGCTTGGAAGCAAAATATTACAAAAAGTGAATTTGTAGGGTTGTGTAGTCAACTAGGAACCCTTATATTTTCGCCAGGTCAGTCTGTCTGTCCGTCTGTCCGTGGATAATCCCAGTGACCGTTAGCCCTTGAACGCTGAAATTTGGTACCACTATGTAATTGCAATATCAATCACGACGACAAATTGGTAAATTAAAAAGTGGATTGAAGTATTAGACACCCTACCGTACATATAAAGAAATGTCGTTATACGCGGGAGAAAACGTCCCATTTTTCACCTCGCTTACTAACATGAAAAAAACAAACTGTAATTCATTATTAATAAAATATAAATAAAAGTTATTGAATATTTAGCAACAGAAATCAAACAAAAGTTGAAGTCTATAAAGGTTAACCATGAAATAAAAAATCGTATTATTTGTATTCATATTTTAACTTTTAAGGTTCGACACACGAATCCAAACTGTTGTTAACATTACATTAACATTGTATAATCAAATAATCATCGTCATCTTATTGCCCATCAACAAGATCCCAGAAGGTCAAGAACAATCCCAGGTTTATCGACACAATCTTATCCCAAAAAACATTAGACACTATTAGAATTCGTAACGAAAAGGCCTACCAAATCATTACAAACAGAATCTAGGTCTTGTTAGGATTAAACCCGTCATTCCTCATTTTCTTTTACCGTGCAAGGACCGGTATATCAAATTAATATTATACTCTAAATATCAAATTAATATAAACTGATATTTTTGATCTCGACTGTACCTACCTACTTAAATTAGAAGAGACGTATAAGTAGGTACCAAAAGCGCTTTGAACACGCTTCCATACCGACACGATTTCCATCTGGACATTTATTTCTGTACGCAAGTATTAGGCACGTAGTGTTGTTTGACTACATTCTTAATGCCTAAAAAGGCGACTATAATTCACTTGACACTAAAGCTGTGCCGTTCCAGCCATTGACATACATATCCTGATGCGATCCTGTTCCCGTTAAAAATGCAATTGGGTTAACTTGTTTTCGGCCTAACCAGTCTTATTAGACATTGCTATCCGTAGAACTAGGACTGCCAACCGTCCCGCAATATGCGGGACGTCCCGTTTCTGGGGCCCTAAAGTATGCGTCCGGCAAAGGGTTCGCGCGGGACGCCAGTTGTCCCGCTTTTCAGGGAATACTAAAATAGTAATATGAATACGTAAATGAAAGCAATTTAAAATTTCGTCCTGCTAATTTGAATGTACCGCGATATCCGTACCAATAGTACGCAAGCACCGTGCACTGAACGTGTATACTGTCAAAATATGAATGATTGCGATGGGTGCAATAGGTGCATCTAAATGGAACCAATCTGAAATTAAGCATTGTTTTTGTTAATGTCGTTCCCGTCCCGCATTTTATAGCCAAGTCCCGCAATTTATTCGCGAATGTCCCGCATATCTGTGATTTTTGGTTGGCAGCCCTACGTAGAACCCACGTGATATGACAGTGTTGATGTACAGGTAGGCCGGAGTGGACGGCTCGGTGTCGGAACGTCACCCCAAGGCAAGCCACCCTCTGTTTTTGTGCCGTTGCACGCAGCTGCACCGTGTGCGGCAGATGCGCTTCACAATAAGGCATTGGCCACCTCCCCGCTAACATAATTCACAACAGCGGCCTGTTTCTAACGAACGTATTCTATTTCTAACAAAACTTTTACACAGTACTTCGCTTTACACATTTTGTTTAGTGATTAGGTCAGTAGATTAGTGTACTATCTATGGTCCATAATACTATTTTAGTGTATCAAAAGCAGATTATGTCAATTCTCAAAATATCAGAGAGGGATTTAATATAAAATTTAATAAGAAAATAATTATTTCTTACATCCTAAATTATATTAATAATAAAATATTCACTATGACACCGTCACCATCTTTGTCAATGTTTCTAATTTATTTTAATTATCTTTGCGAGGGAACTGCAATGGGATTCTGCTTATTATTTCGGTGTATTTATTTATCTTACTTACTTTTTATGTTTACCAATTAAATGCACTATTATGTTTCACCTTTCGTTACTCTCACCATTTAATGCTTTTTCAGTGTTCAGTGTGAATTTCAGGCACGTCCAATGTGGCCCTGCCATCAAAGTCGGTTTGTTATAGGTCACGACGCAGCTATCACAGCCAGCTTTGATGAGCATGGCCTCATTCGTAACAGCCTACTTGAGTCGAACTAGCAACTACTTATCGGTGGAACAGTACCAATTTTCTCGGGCCTAGCCTGTCAAAGCGGCGGTGAAATGTCTACCCGTCTTCATATCACAGCCACTTTGATGTGGTCGGTTTACGGAGACCAGTTCGTCGCTACATTGTACCACATTTGAAGCCAGACCGTGGCCCATTCGTCAAAATGGTTGTGTCGTGTAGTAGTTTCATATCACAGCCATTTTTGACGAGTTGGGCTGTGGGTAGGTACAACGGAAGGACGCGCGAGATGAAGCGGCTGGACGACTTAATGCTCACAAAGTGGCTGTAATTATGCTTTTAACTGCCATATCACAGCCAGCTTTGATGAGCGATGAGTTGTACCCTGACTACAATCCACCGAAAGCATCGTCGTCTTTAGAAGAAAAGCAGAAAGCAAACGGCGCATCAGTAGCCAGCAATGTGGTTGTGACATGGATTTCCAAGCACATATCACAGCCAGCTTTGTTGACTTCTATGCTGTCGACGAACGCCAACATCGCTCTATTTTCATTATGATGTGATTATGTTATGTTTTGTTTATAATATATTTATATGTTTACTGAAAAACTTTTAAATTCGAAAGTATCTAAAGCCCGTTCAAACCCTACGATATTGATTAATGTCGTATTCAATTATATCAAAGATAAACTCTAATAAAACAGAGATTGAGTAAAACTCAATAAAATGTAATCCGTTTTGCTTTCCAAAAATGTTATTAAAAAATACAATTGTACAAATTCTACCTACCAATTGTGCCGTTTACGTTTCCTGTTCTGTATGAGTTACTTGCGAGTTCAAATTCTCATATCTATTAAAAGGCACTAAAATACAACAACATTGCACAAAGTGCCAAAGAATAGCTCCCTATTCCTCTAAATACCTAAGATCAAGAACCATTTCGAAAGTTTAAGTTGTAGTTAGGTACTTATATATATATATTTTTTAATAAAACAGTGTGATGTTATTTTTATTTATGTTTCTAGGACTCTTCGACTGTAAAATAAGGTGTTTTACTGCATGTCGGTAGTACATATGTATGCATCCATGTATAATTGGACGTAGTTATGCAGAAGGGACCCATCTTTCATTCTTATTGACCTAAACACATTAAATCAAAACGGACAAGTCAATCTTTGAAATGACAAATTCGAGTGGATTGGTTCCTTTCAGCGTGGTACCTACATCCAATTATGAATACATTGTGCAACATGAGAGAAGTGATATACTTATTCTTATCCTATATACACACACTATTTTTCACACCACCTATTCAAAAAATACAGCAGTGTTATTCACTAAGGAAACCGCCTTGCTGTCAGCGCTGTGTCAGCGCTGCGGCAGCGTCGAGCCTAAAAATGGTATTCACTAATGTACTTTAAACAACACTAGTGCTCGGCGACGAATGCGGCGCGAGCTGGAACTACACTGCGTCGAGAGCTTGACGTTTAATGTACGAACTTCGTATTCTCTAACGAAAAACAGCGACGAACTCGCCCACAGCCTCGATTCCTAATGTCAAATAAAACAGCTAGGATTTTAGACAAGGCTATCTCGTCATCGAGCTCGTTGACGAACGCAGCGTCGAATGTGCGAATAAGAGAATAGCATAGCAGGTCATTCCTTCCCTGCTAGGAGGGAACAAAGCTAGCGGCTCTTTTCTGTTTAAGGACTTTCTGTTGCCTTGCCAGCCTGAAAAATAACAATGAAATATGAAAATAAGTACGTTCATAATCAATTTATTTATAGTATATTATTTGCATAAATATATATCTAATATTTTCTTCGGTTACCGCGAGGATTACACATGAAATAAAACTATGAAAACAGATAAACTCGCGTATATTAACTAACTTGGTCATCCGCAGACCACGAACCCTGTAAAGTGTTCGAAACGTTGGAATGTAGTTAAAGTTAGTTAATAATTATACGCGAGTTCATCCGTTTTCATAGTTTTATTTCAAATATATATTTTTTATTTTTGTCATAGGTAGTGTGAAAAGCAGTATGTGTCACGTGTTTTCAAAGTATTTTCGTCTTCGGCGTTGACGCTTCAATCCCTCATTACGCTCAAGATTCCACTTTAGAATTCTCTACTACGTTCGGGATTATATTGTGGATCCATCAATTCATTCGGGCTTCAATGAAGGTGTTCACGCCGGAATTATTATTTTTATCCCTTGTGACACGATCTACTATTCTATCACACTTGCGAAGGAAAAAACTACCTAAATGCATTGTTATTTCTGATAAGTCGGGCACCGAAGGCACAGACCAACTTGCCTTCACTTTCCGAACAAATGTTCTTCCGAGTATATGTTGCACGAGTGGGAAAGTATGCAATATAATTATTAGTATTATTACACACTCTTATAAGGCTGACCACTGACGCCCGGTTGGCCACTCTTTCCTTTACACGCCTTTACTTAGGTCATTGTCCTTTAGTACACGCCTGTATAAAATAAGATCTTTCTCGAGCAAGTGTGATCGAAAATCATTTTGCGGTTGTCCTCAATCAACGAGATCACGAAACAACATTTTTTATATATCATTTACCCAAATATGGAATACCTACGGGTTATAATAATACTGCAAGGAAAATGGTCTTGAAATAAGAGCATTCACAAATTTCGACTAAAAACAACTAAAATTTAGAACTTTGGTATTTTAGCGTATGTTCTCCTAACGGATATTAAGCTCGTACGAGTAATATACATACTTCTTATTCATTATAGTAGGTATCATTATATTTTCAGATTTGTTCAGTTACAGATTATTTAAAAAATCCGATAGATGTGCCACCTGAATGATGAAAATTTGTGATAAATTTTCTATTTACTCGGTATATTACATGATATATGAGTTAGCAAATTTCAGAAAAGGCAAATTTCGTTCCATGTTTGGTCAAAAAAGAGTGTATTCAATTATTAATTCTAAATAAATGCGTCAATTACGGTTTTCCTATTTTGTTACCAACGTAATGTTACGAAATTCAATGATTGATTGCTTATTCATAATTGAGGCTTTGTATGCCAATGGTCAGTAGAATCTAAAATGTAATGCACCTAAACAAATATGGTTGAGTTTCCATAGCATTTTGGTAATATGTGAACTCAAGGTTTATGATTTTAAGTTCGTAATGAAACCAAGATTGTGTTTGAAAAGTGCGTGAATATGGAATAATGCAAGTGTTTAGGTTTATTCAATTTTTTTTTAGCTTCTACTGACGATTGATATACGTCAATCGAACTTAGTCGCCGCTGCTGTACTGGTTTTCTGTGCTAGGTCCTGAATTTTCTTTATTCGTCGTACTAACGTGTTTATTCTCTTAATTTTCAGGTTGGAGACACCCATACCACTACAAAATATCAGACAATGTGATTATACTGGTAGTATTAGACACTGCAAAGCGAAATGTTATTGCGTGATAAGGTTAAATATCTTTCATGTTCTGAAATAAAATGTTTTACGCCAGTCTGTTATTTTATTTAACAATCGATGCTGTGTGCTTACCCTCTTATTCATAAACGTCTGCTAACTTAACAAGCCGCTAATAATTGTTTGTTCCTTTTACTCTTACACATTGTTAAGACCGAAATGGACAAACAATTATTTGCGACTTGTTAAGTTAGCAGACGTTTATGAATAAGGGAGTTAGTTTTTATTGTTTCACATTTGGACCACAATGACTAAATATATCGGCACCGCAGGCCCAACGCCACAGACCGATTTATAAGTCATCCACAGAGCAATATAGTTAGACCTACGCGCACAACGTGTGTATACAGGGTGTTCCACGAGCCACTTAAAACCTTGAACGGGGTGATTTAGTAGGCTATACTGAACAACTTTTAATATGGGGCCAATCACGAAATCTAAAAAAAAATTGTCTTTTTCATACATTTTGACCGATTGATCACGACATTTTATAAGAAAAAGGCAATTTTTTTTGAGATTTCTGGGTTAGCTCCATAGTAAAAGTTATTCAGTTTAACCTACCAAATCACCCCGTTCAAGGTTTTCAGTGGCTCATGGAACACCCTGTAGTTCAAATTCAGTTTTGTCACTTCAGTGACGTGGAGTCTGCGTGATAGCTTTTATACTCGACATGGCGTCGAAATTATCGAAAAGTCAAAATAAGCGGAGTTTCAACTGCAAGCTGGTAGTAAGTTTTGAAACAAATCTATATGCACGAAAGATATGCGGATAGTCTTTACCCACTCTTACCAATAATTGCATCTCAAAACTTGCAGCAATAAGTTGCACGTGTAAACACAGCTTTATTATTATACCACCGAAAACAAGAGTATTCAGCAAACGTCAAGAGAGAGATACATACCCAGAGCACCTAGGCTAGAGCCTAGGTTGTGAGAGGATAACGTGAACCCTTTCATTGACATTTCGACGCCACGTCAAATACAAAAGTTGTCACGTCAAACATATAAGTTATCTGTTTTTGGCGACGGACCTGAAGTGCCGATAATAAAATTATATCAGTCAGTTGGAGTGCAAAATTTTAACGATATACAGGGCGTCCCAAAGTTTTGGGACACGAAGGGGAAGTACCTTAAATGTCGTAGATAGGATATTTTGCTGAAAGAAAACTTTATTTTATTTTGAATATTAAATAATACTGCATTAAAAAAAATTACTACATTAAAATACACTATCTACGATATTTAAGGTACTTCCCCTTCATGTCCCAGAACTTTGGGACGCCCCGTATACGTTCCTTCATAAATATGTAAGATTTCTCAAAAGTTAGGTAGGTACATTTGGATCACGTCTTTTATTTCATCATCATCATATCAGCCGAAAGACGTCCACTGCTGAACATAGGCCTCCCCCAAAGATTGCCACAATGACCGGTCCTGCGCCACCCGCATCCCGCATTTATTAATAAAAAAATTGACTTCTAGTAGGTACTAACGGGCACTGAGCTATGCTGCGGACAGACATACGGACGTAGCGATACTGTAAGGGTTCCTAGTTTACTGCCAAATATTTAAAATTTAGCACAGGTTCATAACTTTTATGTACTCGTATTCGGTCTTAGACCATTAGGTACTTACTGGTATTGTATATTTATCAGGTGAACAGAATAATAGGACGTGGACATGTAATTATAACTTTTTTTATAATTTACGTAGGAAAATAATTGTTTATAAAGAGTTGCAAGTGCAATCATTACAATTATAAATAGAAATCTACGATAGTGTTTCATAATAACTAAAATCTCAATACATCTTTCAACTGTTCACACTGCTAATTCTGCCAATAACTTAGTGGTGTTTATTTGAAATTGTAAAAACTGATTAAAATAAAAGTTTTGAATATTTAAATAACACAAGGAGTCGTGAAGTAGGTATGAATCGATTGCAAAAATAGTTAAAGCCGTTTAATGACAACAACAAACGTTGTAATTTTTGCGTTAAGAAGTAAAATTTTGTGTAACACTTTATGCAGTGAAAAGGGTAACAAATAAAAATTTTCTGTGAGCGATCAACAATACGCACCTACCTTTTTGAATTTGCCGCCTCTTTCTACTACGAAAGGTTCTTGGACCAGAGTATAATACCACACTTTGTATGGCTAATTTTTGTAACACAATAAACGCGATCGTGATTTATGTTTTGATTGAGGCCTTAAACTACGTATAAAAAAAATATACATAGTTTAAGGCCTCAATCAAAACATAAATCTCTGTGTGTGAATATATATATATATATACATATATATATACATAGTATATATATATATATATATATATATATTTATATAATTATTTGAAATCGACCCGTTTGTTTCCGAAGAATAAGAGTAGGTATCCGTTAGTTAAAATTATCAGTATTATCACTATATTTTTCTCAATTCACGAGAAAACCGAGGACAGAGTTAACTATTTCTGACAGACATTATAAACTAATTTAATTAGTCAATAAGATCATCAAAAATAAGAGATGCGTTTTTTCTCACTAAAAGTAAATAACTCGATTACATTGCACGTTAGTTTTTTGTTTGTTTGGAAAATGAAAATCATAATTTATTAATTTTTATCAAGTGACTGACTAGTTATAACAATTATGTTTTCCCTTGGAAAGAACATTAACCAAGTCTTTAATAAGGCAGTATGTCATTGAGATCTACATAACAAAGAAAGTACACATAGATCGTATAGTTCGAGAAATATTATTTGACCGACTCTTATCTTACTTACGACCTTTTGTTTTGCATCATTAACAATAGAAAAGTGCTAGACTGCTGATTGTCTAGTAAGTGTTAACGTAAAACCAAAGGTCGTAAGTAAGATAACAGTCGGTCAAATAATATTTCCCGAACTATACCTACGTTTGTCGTATATAGTTTGTACGAACTTAATATGTGGCAGAACTTTGACGCCAGTGCGACGATTCGCGTTAAGGGTCTTACTCAATCTGCTTTTCGATGGGCACAAGCTTTAAGTACCTATGTCAATTTAGCGGCAAATTATTATGCCGCCTAACGCCCTAATGTGGGATAATATCGTAAAAGAGGATTCATTTATTTTTCAATAACATGCCATATCATTTGTTTGAGATTATGGATACAGTAGCAGCGCAGTGAACTCAACATTGGTATTTACATTTCTACGGTTTTAAAAGGTAAACTCCAGAGGACATGAACGATGAAGCCATGTGTGTAAACAGATTATCTACGGGCAGTTTTGCAATTTATCTTAGCATGCGACGGATACGCAGAACATGTCATATTTGTAACACCTT
>JALPQI010029267.1:0-12173 GCA_025490895.1 Thaumatotibia leucotreta
GTCTGCAGTAAAGAGTTTTGTATTGTACTTAGTGATAACTATGACATCTTATTTTAAAATATAGTAATTAACTTTTCATTATAATTAACCATCATCATTAACATAATACCTACGAACATGTAGGTGTAAGTAAGTGCTTTGAACCCTGATCTACAGCATGTACCGACTTTAACGAATGACATCACCCAGTTATGCCATCTGCATAGTCCTATCTGACTCATGGGGCGTTTCTAGCACCTAGATTCTAGACTAGTCCGTGGGCAGGTATTTAGGTCTAATAACTCATAATCAGAAACCACAAAACGTAGCTCATCTATGAACTTTTACACTTTTACTTATTAAAATATTATCGAACCGGGTTACTCTACTCACGTATTAAAGTCCATGATTGCTCGACATGTTTCGACCCATTCAGCTTTGGCCGAGCGTGCTCCGGACGAAGACCCTCTTAATGGGTCGAAACATGTCGAGCAATCACCGACTTAAATACGTGAATAATCCGGTTCGATAATATTTTAATATGTTTGAGTCTCACGTTAGTTATAATTCTAAAAAAAGCACTCTTACTTATTTAATTTTAGTCAGGTTTATAACGATTATTAAGCACTAAATTTCAATAAAACCTCGGTTTTGGAGTTAATTTTATAAACTACAAACCTAACCTTATCTACGCTTTTCGGTTCTAACATAACCTAAAGGTGGAATTAGACCAAGCGAGCGAATGCTCATTCTATCCCCACTCTACGAAATTCTTTCGTTACACAAAACTCGGTTAAAATTTATTAAAAAACGGTTGATCTAAATCCACCTTAACAAGGAACGGGCCCACTTTTCTGCTAGCAGACAATAATAATGCCATTTAATTATATAGTATGCCATAGGATTATAATGGCGTGAGGAAGTTGATAACTCGAGATGAAAGCTAGAAGAAATTTGAACTATCATCATCATCAGCCTGTGATAGTCCACTGCTGGACGTAGGCCTCTCCTATTAACTATGCGTAAAGACGCATTAAGAGGTAAATGCCCATAATCACCACACTGGACAAGCGGATTGGCGATCGCAGTAATGTGTCCACTATGATGACGCTGCTGCCCATCATCAATCTTTTATCAAATAATGGTCAGTAACACTTCAATCCCTTAGTCGACTCTTACGACACCCGTAGGAGGAGTTGGGGTGCTGACAAATGTATTCTTACTGCCGTCACTACACGTCGCCATTTGAACTACAATACATCATAAATTAAGTTCCTTTTCTTTTACCAAAATATCAGATGAGGGAACCACAAAAGGCCGAGTATAGGTAATAACTTATAAAAAACGTCTCAATCGCGTTTACGTTTTCATCGTCATTTGTAAGAAATTGCCGATGAAAACGTAAACGCGATCGAGACGTTTTTTATAAGTTATTATCTACACTTGGCCAACAATATGATATTATGTCGCCGCGAGATCTATTCGGTCCTCGTCTTAGTTACTAAAAAAATCGGAAATAAACCTTTAGTACTGACATTTCCGTTTCGTCAGCACACTGCGCACATATTTCTGACGCGTCTTATTAGCAGGTAGGGGCACCGGCGGGGGCTGGCCTTGGGCGAGGCGACGAACTCGCCGGAATGCAAAGAGTTGCCGAAATTCGCAGTATATGCGCGAGCGCAGATTCGACTCCAGCGCAGATACGAGTACCTAGCATTGTTTTACAAACTTTATTATGTCGCGGCCCTTTATGATTGGCGATCGCAGTAATGTGTCCACCATGATGACGCTGCTGCCCATCATCAATCTTTTATCAAATAATGGTCTGACATTTCAATCCCTTAGTCGACTCTTACGACACCCGCAGGAGGAGTTGGGGTGATGACAAATGTATTCTTACTGCCGTTATCACACGGCAACCGTCACCACTAGAACCTTTATCGAGTAAAAAGGATTTACAGAATCGTACAATACGATACAAGTGCGAAAAACAGGAAATCCGAAACGAGTGGCGATGTTTTAATCGACACGAGTTACGAATTTCCTTTTTGCACGTGTCTCGTACGACGTTTTTTAGTACAGTTTGTACAAGTTTTGGACCTGACGTAAAATGACACACTTCTCGCCCTGGAACCTAAAAAAGTCACCATCTGTACTAAAAAGTCATTTTATAACTTTGGTACCTACAAGTAGCTTGGAAATCAGAGGCCCTACCGCGAACCCATAACGATGTATAGCCTCCTTGTCATACTTACGTACGAATTCACAAGTGCGAGGGAGAGGCAACACTTCATTCGAGATTTGCGGTCTCTGGCTACCGTGAACACCGAAGTTCGTATATTTCGGGGATGTATCTCTGTCACTACTGACGCCTTCGTTGGAGTTCTGTTCGCGGAGGTAGGGCCGCAGACAAGAGTACCTACCACGCGCGTGGGCTGATTCAACTCCTGCGCAGATACTAGTACCGTACAGTGTGCTTAGCATGAGCCGAATTTCGTAGAGTGAGGGATAGAGTGGCGAATGCTCGCTTGGTCTGAATGCACCTTTAGATGGTTTTACGGTACCTATTATTTTGCCAGTATATTGTCAGAAAAAAAATAGATTTCGATAAACCGCACTCAAACCGTTTCAATCGTAGAATAGCCCGCAGAAAATACGCACATACACGCACATACTACCTACACGTGTATATATTATTCTTATAATTATTTATACGTAGTTTGGCGTTTACGTAGGTATTTCATAAACTATTTGCGTCCTATTTCATAGTTACCGAATAGATTTCGTACTCATTATTCATTTTTTTACATAAAATGACCGAAAAAGGCGTAGGTAACCATGGCAACAACGCGATATCATAATCATTAAATCAGAAGCCACTTAATTATCAATCATGTACGATGTTTTAAAAGTCACGTAGAATCGTCACCGTTTAATTTACATAAACCTTGACGGTCATTGGATGGAGTTTGGACGATTACCTTAAAACATCAATTTTATTCTTTATTCACGCCTTTTCGCATGTCAATTAGAACCCATTAATAGTCCGTAACCATGCCAGGAGGCCTATCGAAAATTTAAAGTCGACCATGTGTCTCTATTACTCCAATTACGCCTTTGTAAGTGTGAAAGAGATAGAGGAATGTACGAGTTTCGATATTCGAGATAGGCTAGCCCTTGAATATGCTCAATATTCTCATACGTTTAAAGATTTTATGACAAAAACCTTGAGCCTTCAAACGTCCGTGCTAAATTAGGCTACGCCAAACTAGTATTTAATTTGCATAATTTAGGAAATCATTTATATTGGATAAAACTATTGATCCGATGATTTGTCTCAATCATGTCGACTTGTCATTGAAATTACCGATTTAGTTTTTTAATAATTTCGGTAAGCTGCGGAAAAAAAGGTGGTTTTCTAATCGACTTCTTTTTTGTATGTATTTTTTATTTCTCTATATCTCCGAGAATCGTGAATAGATCTTCAAAATATATTTTTTAGTACAGATGGTGCCTTTTTTAGGCTCTAGTGCGAGTAGTGTGTCATTTTACGTCAGGTCAAAAACTTCGGAGGGCCATCCTCGCTAAAAAAACGTCGTACGAGACACGTGCCGTGCAAAAACGAAATTAGAAACGAGTGGCGATGTTTTAAATCGACACGAGTTTCATGTTTTTCGCACTTGTGTCGTAATGTACTATTTTATCTAATGGGTAAAACCCCGAGATGGATAGTCCCGTTGGCACTAAGTCGGAGTCTGATGATGGAATCTTGAAGTTGTTTTTTTATATGATTTTTTTTTACTAAGTATGATGATTTTCTATATACATTTTGGCCGTTTGATGACTGCAGTAAGAATACTTTTGACAGCACCCCAACTCTTCCCGCGGGTGTCGTAAGAGCCGACTAAGGGACAGAATTTTCACTAACCACTCTTTGATAGAAAATGAATGATGGGTCGCAACGTCACATTACTGCGATCGCCAATCTGATTCCCCAGCGTGGCAATTATGGGCATTTACCTCCTAATGAGTCTATACGCATAGTTAATACGAGAGGCCTACGTCCAGCAGTGGACTGGCATAGGCTGATGATGTGATACATTAATTTATCGTAAAGATTCATAACTGGGTAGTAACTACGCAATAGTTTTTAAGAGTAGTAATGTGAATATTTATTTATTTATTTAACGTTACTTTTAGATAATTATTTAGTAACATTAACGAAACGGCTACAAACATTCCGCATTAACGCATGCGTGCTACATTTGTCTACTATTACTCCAAAAATCTAATTCGGTAATGTCGTAAGCGACATTACCGGTCATGTGACTTACGACAAATTGTGCACATAGGTGTAATAGGTAAAGTAAATAGGCGTATGGGTGTCAATGTCGTCTGGCGTCCAAGTTGTGTCTTGTGGAAGATTTTAGTCGCATTGCGTGTGTAAAAAGATCATGTAACGTGCGGAACGTGCCAAGGTCCATCCGTTTGTAAAAAAAAGATTCAGTTACATTTTAAGCCGTCACATGACAAGAATGTCTTTTTTTAGCCTGTTATTGTGTCCCACTGCTGGGCAAAGGCCTCCACTCTCGTTTTCCTATCCGTCATGTCGTTGGCAAGTTCCCGCCATACTCCGCAGAATGCGTCCAAGTCGTACCGCTATCTCCATTTCGGTCTGCCTCTGCTCCGAATGTCTAGATCCCAAAAATACATAATTAACCATACATTAACACATTATTATTATACATTATATTATAAACCATATTGTCTTCATTCTTTTTCTGTTCTAAATATGACACGGATATTTTTTGTTCGTAGGTG
Source organism: Thaumatotibia leucotreta (assembly GCA_025490895.1). Taxonomy (NCBI): domain Eukaryota; kingdom Metazoa; phylum Arthropoda; class Insecta; order Lepidoptera; family Tortricidae; genus Thaumatotibia; species Thaumatotibia leucotreta. Next base: position 4,801 of record JALPQI010029267.1, read on the forward strand.
TGAAAGATGTGCAATTGTGCACTTAGCGTATACTATGTCAGCTGTTTAGTAAAAACATTTTCAAAATATGTTCAACTACAGAAATTAACGATTGTGTGAAAGTACGGGTATTTCACGGTCTATAATATATATTATTATATATAATGTGTTCTGCATATAACTAGTTCGTATCTATTAAGACATCATCGTTTTATATACTGTGAACCTGAACAAAGTAAATCTTCCTTATGTATCAACGATCATTGCAACACTGTTTGGTCAAAATACAAAAAGGTTATTTGTGTAACTTCCATATAGTCAGTTGACAAGCAAAACACACTAAGTACTGATTTTTCAATCCTCGGTTAACAGTATCTGTCAAATAAATGTTAGCTCTATCCGTGATTGACTGATGACCTGAGATATATGGTAATCATTTTAACTAACGGATTCTTTTAACTGAGGATTGAAATACCTACTTGAACTAAAGCTCGTATCTCAGTTTTAATACAATAGTAGCATACGAGGTTGCTAAGAATAGTGTTTTTACTTATCAGCTGACGATATTGTATTGTTCTGAGAAGTGAATCATGTGCGTTCATCGTACTGCGGCGTCGGCGACCGATGCGAAGGCTGCAATTATATATTATAACGTGCAGACTAACTAGTTCGGGTCTACAACAGCATTGTTTTGTATACTGTGATACTGTGAACCTGAAGAAAGTAAATCTTTAGGTATAATTTTAGCACTGATTGATCAAAATATAATAAAATTTAATGTAATTATAAAACATGACATATAAATTTCACAATTCAATAAATAAAGAAGTAATTGATAAAATATTGGGTAATTTGTTTTTTTAATAGCCTATATAAATGTCACACTGCTTCACGACTCCCTAATCCGAGCTTCCTCCCGCCAGTTACTAACTTTTTAAACTTCCATCTATAGTTACCGATTTCTAAGAATGAACTTTTGACAGTTATAGATTGATCCTTATTAATATGAGGGTAAGACTCATCATTTTTCCGATAGTCTTAGGGTGAAGACACATATATCAGCATGCGTACACATTTTGTCAAATAAAATTGGCCGTTTAGTGTGAAATGTGTAAGCATGCGTACGCGTGCGGAAAGCTGGACGCGGTCCCATACTAAACTGACATTTTCTATAGAAAAAACGCGTACGCATGCTGATAAATGTGTCTTCACCCTTAACGTCATATATATATAAGGCTAATTTCTAAACAGTCAAGAGTTCATTCTTCATCGGCAACTATAGTATTGTTCTGAGAAGTGAATCATGTGCGCTCAGCATATACTGCGGCGTCGGCGACCGGTGCGAAGGCTGCAGTTATATAACGTGTAAGTAGACAAACTCGATCATCTCACGAATTGTATTGTTTTGTATGCAGCCGAAAGAAGAAAGTAAAACTTTAGGTACCTGTCCGCATCTAAATACTTAGTAGATAAAACTTGCATAGATAAAGTATAGAGCTAGGAATTGCATTTGTGGTGGTGATACTGGTGATCTAGCGTTGAAAATACCCGGGAAAAATCCCGATTATTTCCAAAAGGCCCGTTATTTCACTTGAAAGTTTCCACTTTAATATTCGACTCTAAATCTATTTTAATTATTTAATTAACTATAATTTTCACTTACCTACGAAAGATGAACGCGATGTCATCGAGGAAAAGTCAATTGAAATAGATGGAAGGAGTGACAGTGATAGTGACAATGATGAAAAAACCTTGGGACCAAATTTTCTCCTATCAGGAACGAAAGAGCTTGCGATTTTGAGTGGAGATCATAATAATATTAAGAGTTCGAAATCCAAAAAAAGAAAGAGGGACAACCTTTGCTCAACAACCACCTTTTCACCAGATCGAAATCCATACCTAAACCTAGTACAAAAATACACTATAGTTGCCGATTTCTAAGAAAGAACTTTTGACAGTTAATTAATCCTTGTTAATAAGAAGGTGTATTCAGACCAAACGAGCATTCGCTATTCTAACCCCCTACCCCTACTCTACGAAATTCGATCGTTACACAAAACGTGATTCGTTGATTTCGTAGAGTGGGGGAGAGAATTAGCGAATGCTCGTTTGGTCTGAATGCACCTTAAGGGTACGACTCGCAATTTTTCCGACAGTCTTAACGTCATATTAGCCATACATAAGGCTCATTTCTAACTGTCAAATATTCATCCTTAGAAATCGGCAACTATAACAGTAAACAAAATATGCAACCAACGCCATCTCACGGTCAATCGGTTACATCACGTAATTATACAATTACGGGGTCAACGACCTGTATGGGAACGGAGGCTTTAGTTTTTGCATACTGTCATTCCGATCGACGCACGGGCGAATCACTGTCGTCATTTATTTTAGTGCCTATGCTGCCTATCTCTTCTTTTATATCCATCCATACTTTAGGCACTGGTCTCGCCGCGAGCTACTAAGCTATGAACTATGGGCTATAAACACGAACAAATAGTACATTGTGCATCAAGGGAGGTAAGTTAGGAATTACTAACGTGAGTGTTAGAAGCCCGACGCCGTGAGGCGGAGGGTTTTTATGACTCTAGTTAGTATACCGCTTACCTACCGTGATGCATACAATGTTTTTCATCACACTTGCCGACAAAAAAATAAGTTTTAAGACATAATATTATTTTCATCACACTTGTTGTAAAAAGCATGCCATTGCTTGCGCGCGTAGCGGGAGTAATAGAAAAGTGAAATTCCCTAGGGAGTAATAGAAATCTCAGTACGTCATTTAATAATATTATTATCTCTTAAAACTTATTTTTTTGTCGGCAAGTGTGATGAAAAACATTGTATGCATCACGGTCGGTAAGCGGAATACTAACTCGAGTCATAAAAGCCCTCCGCCTAACGGCGTCGGGCTTCTAAAGGTGATATCAGACGGTTCACTCGCGTGAATGCTTCATTTTTGTTTCATTCCATGTTCACACAGCAAAGCTGGAATGACATAGAAATGAACATTCACTCCGCATTTCTGTCAATATGGCGTCCAATGAAGTCGTGTCTCGAGGACGATAGATTTAAACGCTCGAGTAGCAACGGTCGGCCGTATCCGAGTGAACAGTTCATTCAGCGTTCAGACGGAATGAACTGTTCATTTTCCGTTCATTCGGAGTGCGAGAGAAAGATGCCGAATGAAAATATCCAACATTGTTGGATCGGTTCACTAATGAATTCATTCGGCACTTTTGTTTCACTCCGTGGTCAGACGTGTCATTTTAGGTGAAAGATGCCGAATGAAACGAAAAAATGAACGATAAATGAACCGTCTGATATCACCTTAACAGCGACGAGTGAGCGGCGAGTATCGCCGATCGCCGTGTCTCTTTTATTTCCACGGGAGTGTGTGTACCTATCTTTTGTTCGTGTTTATAGCCGATAGTTCATAGCTTAATAGCTCGCGGTGAGACCAGTGCCTTAATACCGTGAAACCACCCAACCATCCACAATTTCGACTCCTAAATAAGCATCAGTTCCAATCTTCTTTTTGGCTTTGTTCATGTTTTTTTATTATTATAGAGAAGTTTGACCTATGTCACCTATGAATAAATAAATATCTAGGGACATCTTGGTTTACTAATGTTTGGCAAATAATTTTTCCCAAAGTATCACAGCGCAAACTATTTTTCCCAAATTTTCATTTGGCAAAAATTCAATTGTCAAAACTACTTATCGCAATTTTACAGTTAGCAAGCCTTTTTGTTGGCAAGCGATTGTTTAGCAAAGAATTACTTGGTCGTTTTTATTTTCCCAAAATATTTTTTGGCAAATGCATCGTTTAGCGTAACATACTAATCCCAAAATATTGTATGGCATAGGATTTATACCGCATATACAATATTACATCGCAACCAATTTTTCACATAAAGTCATTTCGCCGAAAGATCATATTCCAATTGAATCTTATGAAATCGTTTTATTTCCCAAGTAAATGGTTGGAAATTCTATCTTTGGCCTTGGTTTTTAATTGGAACTTTTTATAATGCATATTTACATGTAGTTGATGGTTTAGCTGGCATTTAGTAACTTAATAATTACCAATGTTTTTGGGTATAGTTTGAGGCGAATTTTATATAGGTATGTTTATGTTTTTTTTAAGAAAAGCTCACACGGGATTTTATATTATGTTGATAAACAATTAAAAGTCGGGTTCTAAGCAGTAATTTAGATGAAACTGATGAGGGAACGCAATGCCGAATGAATAACAAAACAGTCGGTCCTGGAACTCGCCGGCCGCTGCCGCGGCACGCTCGCTTCGCTCGCTCGGCTCGTGCGCTGTATGGTCGCAGTTTCACCTAACACTCCTCCTCGCTTCGCTCGTCGTCGTACCTAACAGTGGCTCTGGGTTAGTTTTTTTATGAAAATGAAAATAAAAATATAGTTTTTTTATCCGTGGCTATGTGTGCCTTCTTAGTACCTACCAATAAAAAAAATGAATAGTGATCTTTATGATGGATTTTATTTTCTCACTTCATTCATTATGATACCAAATATTCATGAAATACGTTTTTTGTTCCAGGCAAGTTCAAGTTAAGGGTTGTGCAAAAAAGTACGAAATTCCTGTATAGAACTACGAACTTTAAAATAATATTACCTATCATTTGCCAGGCTTTTGCTATAAGTAGAACTTGCGAAGTATCAAATTTGGGAATTTTTTTTTTGGATTTTAACTTATGACAAAATAAAACATTTGCTTTGCTTAATAAAATCTTGACGAAGTGAAACTTTGCAAAATAATACACTCGGCGTCAAAAAAATCGCACCTTTTTAAAATCTCCTTTCGAGTGATCATAAACCCTATATTGTGTATGACAAGGTATGACTGTGGGGTCTCATTTTAAAGGTAATAAAACCCTCCATCAGAAAATTAAAATTTACGATCAACTTCAGTACGAAAAAAAAGAAAATTTGCCAGGAAAAAGGAAAATCGTTTATTTACACAAAAATTACAAAATTTTAAAGCATAACAATAACAAAAAATAAAGCTTAAAACTAAACTTAAAACCTAGTGTTGCCTCCTCTGGCCCTCCGAAGATCTGCCAAGCGGTCACTCATGGACCTGATGAGTGTGACGATGCTCTCTTGAGGGATGTTGTTCCACTCCTCGATGACGGCATCATGAAGCTCATCGAGAGTGACAGGAGCAGGATCACGCGACCGTACCCGCCTTTTCAGCTGATCCCAAAGGTGTTCGATGGGATTCAAGTCAGGACTCCTTGCTGGCCACTCCATAACGGTGATACCAGCAGCATGCAGGTAGTCCTTGACAATTTGCGCTGTATGGCTGCGGGCGTTGTCGTGCATGAACTGGAAGCCACGTCCAACAACATCAGCATAAGGGACCACATGTTGATCCAGGATCTCCGCTACGTAACGCTGAGCATTCAGGGATCCCTGGCCACGGCCACCACCAGTCCGGGAAACGCAGACAAGTTCGGTCTTCCCGTCGACAGAAATGCCGCCCCAGAACATGCAGGATCCACCTCCGTAGCCGACGGTTTCTACGGTGCAGGCTTCTGTGTACCGCTCCCCAGGTCTTCTGTATGCCCTTCTGCGCCTATCGTTGGTGTAAAGGCACACCCTCGTCTCGTCAGAAAAGAGGACCTTGCTCCATTGGGCGAACGTCCAATTCTCGTGTGAAGCGCGAAATCCTCTTCTGGCAGTCCGGTGCTGTGCAGTCAGTTGGGGGCCCGTAGCGGCTCGGTGGGGCATCAAATTCCTCTCTCGTAGTCGTCTTCTAATCGTCGAGACGCTCACCGACGTTCTGCGAGCTGCTCGAAGCTGTTGCTGGAGCTCAACAGCGTTGGAAAAACGATTTCTCAAAGAGGTCGTCACGATGTACCGGTCGTCTTGACGGGAAGTACAGCGTCGTCTCCCGGAACCACGCCTCCTGATGTAGCCGCCAGTCTCCTCGAAACGCTGTAACACTCGTCGCACTCGAAAACGACTGATGTTCAGATGCCGAGCAACTTCTGCCTGTCGTAGTCCAGATTGGAGAAGTGCAATCACTTGAGCTGCTTCTTCCGGTGTGGTGTCCATTTTCCGAAGGTTTTTTCTTGCTGTAGCTGTTTAGGTGTGTCCTCAGTGACGCCTGGATACTGAATGACCCATAACTGACCATTACCCCCTCTTTTATACCCATCCTTGGGGCCGCAATTAGTGACCTGTTAAAAGCGTGCTACGGAACTTTTGATTTCAAACGCAAATTTTCCGGAGATCATTATTTTTACGATAACAAACAATACTCCATTTTAAAGGTCATTAATCGCGCTTTCAAATGATAGTAATATTGTTAGGGTGCAACAAATAATATATGAGCTATATTCGTTCAAAACAAAATTTCCGAGATGTGCGATTTTTTTGACGCCGAGTGTAATTTGACCAAATGAATAAAATGAGAAATGTAACTTTGCTAAAGATTTGTTTGGGAAATGAGACTATTGCGATAAGTTATTTGGGAAGTCATATTTGGGAAACATAATTTGCCAAATGGCAGTACACCGGACATCTTACATAAATCGACATGGTCCCACGGTAAGCTCAATGAAGGCTTGTGATGTGGGTACCCACATCCAAGCGACGATATAATTATAAAATAAATAAATATTTTTTTGGACATCTTTACACAAATCGACCTAGTCCTACGGTAAGCTCAATTAAGGCTTGTGATGTGGATACCAGGCGACGATATATATACATATAATACATAAATACATATAGAATAGATACTTAAATACATAGACAGCCCTCGCCGGGATTCGAACCCGGAACCTCCAGCTTCGTAGGCAGGGTCACTACCAACTAGGCTACGAAGGCTGACAATATATAATACGCCGGGATTCGAACCCGAAACCTCCAGCTTCGTAGGCAGGATCACTACCAACTAGGCTACGGAGGCTGACAAATAAATGAATAGAAGGATTAATAATTATAACAATCACATCTACAGGAAGGTATTCGATTAAGTTTTGGACCATTGTTAGGAGCGTTTGAACTATAGTTAGGTGATAGCCTGGTATCTTTTTTTAATAAAAAGTCATGGCCATGGCCTTATCTTCATTGTAATGCCATACAGTTTTCTCTTATTGGCAAAATGTGTTTTTTTTTAAATAGCAATATAATAATCTAATAAGAAAATATATCAAATTGTCTAGTATATTTGTTTTTTCGATATTTAATGGGTTAATCAACTTTTTCTTGTCTCTTATTACTTATTGCCATGGTTACGGTGACCTGAGTTACGCTGTTTTTTTTGCAAAATTATGCAAAGATGCACGTAGTCCATGTCTGTAGGTGGACGATTAAAGAAAGGGCTTAACACCAGAAACATGCATGTTTGT
>JALPQI010029269.1:0-12116 GCA_025490895.1 Thaumatotibia leucotreta
AAGTTCCAAGCTATTATAATAACCATCTTCTTGACATAGATCCATTCCAAAATTCATTGACTAGTTTGAAAACCTTAGTTTGATGATTGTTATTGTTACATTAAAAACATACAGTTAATCATAATAATCATAATCATCATTTATTCATAATATAAAATTACATAACAGGTAATAATTTTGGTGCGACAGTATAGTAGATACATACTCGTATTATACAATCTGGTAAAATAAATAATACAAGTTAATTAATTAAATAGTTCTTTGTGGTCATGGAACGTCTGCTCGAGAAGCTATTTCCGGAGTTTTGCTTTGAAAATTGACGCACTTTTCGCGGCGATAATTTCTCTCGGCAGGCGATTATAAATTTTTCGGCCCATAATGTGAGTATATAGTTATATATATAGGATATTGTACACAAGAATTCAGTAAGTTTACTAACAGTTAACGATCTAACTTAATGAACCTCCAGGTTTTTACTTAAGTTACTGTACTTTACATTGTACTAAAATCCATGCTAGTCTGTGTTCTAAATAAAAATTTGCACGTCGCGTCTTCGATTTTGATGAAAATTGGTACGCTGATACGGTCTATGATGAGCAAATTAAAACCCATTACGTTTCCCAAAATGTCCCCGTAAGTTTATATGGAACTTCTTATTTGTTAAATCATTCCCCGGATATCCGTCAGATAAAATAATAGTCACTATCATTTTCCCCAAGCATATAAATGAAAAGGCCAAGTAACATTTATCTGTCAGATCAGTTTTATTAGGGGATGGCCCTAAAAAAGTATATGAATGAATGAATGATTATTTATTTATACACATATGTTATAAAATTTGGTGTAGTACGATTCCTGTTCTGCCATGACTGGCGTGTAAAATATTGTCTTAACTCTCAAGTACACCTAACTAGATTTCGGTTTTACTAAACTTAAACTTACATTCTACGATTAAATTATAGTTGAATTGATTTAAAATATAATATATAGGTACTTATACTATTATATATATAGCGATAAATAATTTTAAGAACCCTTATTAATTGGTTGGTTGTCCACCAACGTTGATTAGGTTAATTACTGACATTTTAGCAGTTCTATTATTTTTATATATTTCATTTGTATAATATTTAGTATACTGATATGTAGTCTATGTATTTTATGATAAAAGTTATATGTGTATTCTATTCATTTAGAGATAATGTATTTTATTTATTTATTGTGCATCATGTGAGTTTGTCTATCTAAACTTTCGAATCTCAACTCAATTTCTCAAAGGTTAGCTGGAAGAGATCCCTTAGGGATAAGTTCGCCTTTGTACTTATATTTCTTTATAACTGTGTTGTAACATATCCTGTGTACAATAAAGTGATTTACTACTATTACTACTAATTTACTGTTGCATTAACTAAAAAAACAGGTACAACATTGACTGTAGAATTGGTCTGGCTCCTACTAAACGACCTCGATTACGAAACTGCTCTGCGGACCTCACTTGAAAGAAGACGTATTATGCCCGAGTAAGTATATTACAATTACGTAAGCCTACCAATGTTTCCCTCGCGATCCCAAGTAAAAAGAAACACAAAATATAATATATCCTGGCGGGTACAAAAACGCAAAATACGCGCAATTGATGTCGGTTTGCGGAAAAGCTATGGATAACTAACTGACCAGGATGCTTAGCCAAGTTGCCAATCGCTAACGCTTAGTAGCGTATCGTAGTTTTCCCTCTCTGTCACTCTTTCATACTAGTGCGACAAAGACAGTTAGCTGCCTTTTGTTTACGATTGACGATTAAACGTTAGCGATTGACAACTTGTGTAAGCACCCTGGTGGTTTGATAATTCGGTTTAAAGATTCTTTATTCTTATAAGAATTTATACAATCGCTTATACAAGCCCCGATGCATAATATGTTCTCGTACAGTTAGACAGTTTTTCGAGATTATCCCGTTCATCCGGGGGAAAAGGTTTAGAGACAAAACCTTCACTATTCAATAATAGTACTAAAGTAGTTTCTTTGAGTATAAAATATTTGGACTTAATAAATCAGAATAAAAAAAAAACTATTTTACGAGAGGTATTTTTTTAAATTTTTTCCACAATTTTTAATTTTGTAAATAATCAATGAATGTAAAGAACGCCATTAATATTAAAGACGACATGGTACACCTGATGCACTGCGAATTTTGCGTCAAGCTTATAAGCACGGAATTACGGTGGTGAACGAAAATATAATTTAGACACTGGTTTGTTAAAATCGATTTATTAAATAACAAAAGCGTACCTCAGATTGTTGTGTCTCTTGAAATGTAGTACATTAACCATGACTAACGTTCATATAATTTATCATTAGCATAATGTGATCATTGTTAAAACATTCAAAAATTTATAAAAATTGTTTCGAACTAGACGAACTCCACTGCATCGGGGCTTGTATGAGAAATTCAAATTAGTTACACTTAGGTCTCGTGATGTATACACCGTGTTTTTATTGATTTCCGTTAAATTAAAAAGAAACTTATTTAGGTCAAAAATAATCAATTTATCTGAAAAACTAGTATCTTAACTCTTACTGTTATTGAGTTATTCAAAAAATAAGTTTAATGACTGAACAAGTGTATTGCAACCTTTATTACATCCTAATGAAACTTATTTTGACATGTGCCGTCAGTCACCTGAGATCTTATTCTTAAGGTTATCTCACACTTACCATTTAATTTATTATGTATGAAAACGAAAAAAAATTTTTTTTTTCGAATTCGACTAAAAGCAATATACTAGGTAGCTCCAATTAACGTGCCAAGCAGCCTGTTAAATTTAACTGAATTTAAAAAAAACACGGTGCATTTACTCATAACAAGAAGGTATGTATCAACAATCAAGTGTAATACAAGTCCAACTTGCCATTAGGCAGTTATTAGTGTTTATGCTTAGCTTAATTTGAAGAATGACCAAACATTTTTTTTCAGTACTAAATGGTGCTTTTATTATTTTCATTTTTCACACTAGTGCGAAAAGTGGTTAATTTTTTGTATGGTCGTAACTTCGGAGGGCCGTGTGTACTGAAAACGTCGTACAATACACGTACGAAAAGGAAATTGGTAACTCGTGTCGATTTGAACCACTTCCTTCGATCATGTTTTAATTTTATCGCCACTCGTTTCGAACTCCAATTTTTCGCACTTGTATCGTAATATACTTATTTGTTGCAGAAGACAAAAATCTATACCTGAAGAAGTAATGGGCCAAGTTACGATTAAAAATGAATATCCCAGTTCTGCTGCGATAGCCAATGTGCCTTCTCCTCGACTATTCAAAAGCCATCTCCCCATCTCTCTGCTACCTACGAGTCTTCTGGACGTCGCTAAAGTGATCTACGTGGCCCGTGATCCTAGGGACGTGGCTGTGTCATATTATCATTTTTCGAAACTCCTCTGGAATCATTCTGGGGACTTCAAGACATACTGGAATCGTTTTTTGAATAATCAAGGTAAATATCAACTAATTGACAAGAATACATTACGATATAAGTGCGATAAAAATGAAGTTCGAAACGAGTGGCGATAAATTAAAACACGACCAAAGGAAGGGAGTTTGAATGTGTGTGGGACTAGATCGATTTGTGTAAGATGTCCCAAGATATTTATTTATTTATTTATTTTCCGTAATTTTTCAGTATAATTAGATGGCACTCCGAAGTTTTGACCTGATAAAAAATCAAATATTTGTTGCAAAAATGCGTAAAAAATACCAACTGTACTGAGAAATCTATTTTAGGTTATTACCCCTAGCTGCGATACATATATACGCACGCTATTGAAGTCACTTGCTCATTGAAGACATCTGTTAAGGTGGAATGTCACGGTCAGCTAGGCACTACTACGCCAATAGATGGCGTTACAGTGCCTAGCTGGTGCGAATTCTACGTATTTTTAAATTTTATGTATGATAATGGAAATATTTTTAATAAGTGATGTGTTTGCCTAAAATAAACTGCTATTTCTAATGTGGCCAACTAAATTTCAGATGAGGTTTAATTTACAAAATAAGTTTATTTGAATAAATACGAAACGCTGTCGCGCTTGCGAAGTATGCACACACACACATTCAAACCCTTATTTGTTGACGAAACTGATTGCTCATTTCTTCGGAACGTGTTTTGAACTTGGATTAGTCTAAGTTGGATGACCGTCTGACGCACATTCATGAGGACCAAGGTTCAAATCTCGTAATATCAAGATATATATTTTTTGCTTTATAAGACTTTTTATTTTTTTATTGATACTTTACCTATAATCACAATTATTCCAGTAATGCCTGTGGCCTATCCCACAAATCTTCACAAGCGTACAATTCTACAAAATTGTATAAATTGCCATACAAAATAGTTGTCAACTTTGTAGAATTGTATGCTTGTAAAGTTTTGTGGTATTGGCCCCTGAACTAGCCACCTAGGTTTAATTTTGGTAACCTTATTTATTTACTTAAAAACGTTTTCAGGTGAGGTTATGGCATCCAGTTCCGGTATTTTTTGCATGGTCAATGTGGAATAGACCATACTACAAAAAACCGGACCTGGATGACCTAATATGTGTACAATCAGATTGGGACGGAATCTATTCTATGACCTCAGACAAGTTTTCATATATGTATAGTTATATATTTGATATTTCTAGTCACTTTAATTATTAGATTCCTTCCCATTCTAATCACGCGCGGAATACATAGATAAAGAAAACAGATCAATTCATAAATTCAGTGTTTTATTTACATCATTTCATATTATTTTTATTTATTCTTTCTGGTTTTAGTAGGTACTATCTCTGTCAATATACAGTTTTTATAAAATATCACTAGTGTTGGCAACATGTTTTCTATAAAAGTTTCGTCGGTCATTTGTGACACCTGCAGTTGGCCTTGGATCTGAAATGAGAATACTCATTGTTAAAATGGTGTCTGATGATTACTGGAATAAAAAATACAGTTCAGCTTTATCTAGTTAGATGGTGGTGATCCTGACTGCGAAGTTAGGTAGGGAGCCTGGGTTCAAAACAGGTTCAGTGAGTATCTACAAAAAGGTTATAGTTTTAAAAGTTGAAGGCCTGGAACTCATCATCCCTCGGGAAACTAACGTTTCCGGTATTTACATTAAAAATATGTTATACTTATAATATATACTGCTATTTATCTACATGACAAGTTTCCTGGGTTATTCCAATCCGTGGAGCAGTTGTTTCGAAAACAACAAATGTTTTTATTATAATATAAGCATAGTGAAAATATGTAATAAAAAATCTGTTGAAATAGTGGGAGGAAAGATACTCTACCGGACTTACCTTTTGATTTCTCCGTAATATAGTATAATTTCTACAAGGCTTCGCTTACGAGTTTTTCCCGAGATACTCGGGAGTATCGGTGTTTTTTATAGCCTTTCCTTAGCGTTTGTGGCTCCATCCATCCTCATGTAAATCACTGTAGATGCCACGCTATAAAATATTTCAAACAATCGTTAGCAATTTAGCGTCAATTCGGATTATACAAACCAAAGTAACCAAATGACTGCCGGTGATTTTGAAAGAAAGAGTGACGTTTGAATTTAGTGTTGCCGACGTTGCCGTGCCAAATGGATTATACGTTCGGTTACACGCGACTATCATTTAGTACGCACATTTATTTTAATAACATTAAATGTAAGAAGTCCAACCTATAGTAGCGTAAACGTAGCTATTATGTATATATTTTCTATAATAAATGGTCTTCTGATACAAAATATAAAAATCAAGCAAATCGATCGAATACGGAATATCATAAAATAATACGCGGGTTGGCTATTGGGTGTATATATGACCTATATGGCAACATTAGCAACGCTTTCCGTTTGATGCAGTTTGATGGAACAAAATAAAATAACAAATTGCACGACATGCGTTCGGTTTGACAGAGCGGCAACGCAGCATTTGTGGTCAACTGGCAACGTCGCTTTTTAACGCACACGCCGAAGATACGATTGGTGTATGACACTGTCGCCGCCGACCCACACATTGACAAATTTGTATTAAAATAAAGTAGTGTTTTAAGCTATTATTTGACCATTTTTATTACGGAAATAGAATTTGCCGCAAATAAATATCAAAATGATTGTGGATGGAAGTGGTTTCATTGTAAAACTATGCTCCATTTACCCATATTTGAATAAATCAATTAGTATGAAAAACGAACCACCTTAAGTGTATACTAACCCAATGTAGGCCAATAAAGGCCGCTCCCCACTCGTGAGCGAATCGCGGCGCGAAGCCGCGAACACAAGTGTGGAGTCGATTTCATTTTTCATTGTCAGTTAAAGAACTGGCTTCTGACCTATCACTTTTATTTTCAGTTCCCTACTCTCCATACTTCCCGCATGTACAAGAGGCGTGGGCGCTTCGACACCATCCCAATATGTTATTTATATTTTACGAGGACTTGAAAAAGGTGATTATTATACTAATTTAAACTTTCACCATTATCACTCATATTTTAAAGACATACGGGTCTTAATCGCGTAAACTTACGTTTAATTATATCTTGACGTTTCGGGCATGACGTTACATCCGTATGTAACAGAGCGAGAGAATGTATGTAACAGTCAAACCGTGAAAACTGTTTTGTGGGACTTTGAATTTATGTCAATGTATATTTTAATGTTAATAAAGAAATAAAACTATGAAAACGGATAAACTCGCGTATATTAACTAATTTTAACTTCATTCCGACGTTTCGAACACTTTACAGGGTTCGTGGTCTGCGGATGACTCAGACCAGCACCCTGTAAAGTGTTCGAAACGTCGGAATGAAGTTAAAATTAGTTAATATACGCGAGTTTAAAATCCGTTTTCATAGTTTTATTTCATGAGTAATCCTCGCGGTAATCGAAGAAAATATTATGTTAATAAAGAAAATAATAATAATACTACCCCGGCATTTAACTAGGTTTAGCACAATAATGTGCTAAACCTAGGTGTGATAATATGTTGCCCAGAGGATAGACTCCCCCTTTTTTACTATGTTGAGAAAAGGGGGACATAGTCTATGGCGCTGCGAGATACTATCGCTTTAATCATATGCTAACCCTACTGGGGGTCTAGCATTTGTGTTTAATAGCAATTCGTAGATTTCTTGTTCTTTTCGGGTTGCGGGCTATCCTTAAATATATATATTTTTTATAAATAGTCATTTTGTAAAGCACTGCGGAAAAAGTTAAATCTTGCGGTAATCTTACTTACCTATAGGAACTAGTTTTTGTCTTACTCCTATTACAAATTTTCATATATCATTGGTGTGGAAATTTTTATCGATTAATATATTCTTTAGTCATGGATGCCTTGTGTATTTAAGTATCATCTCTTAGTACTCACAACACAAGCTTAAATTGATCTCACCGTGAGACTAGGCTAATATTGGTAATTATTACATTACCTATTGGCGTTTTTGGTCATAGACCTTAGTTGATCCCTAATTATATTATTTAATAGAAATTTAGATACCTATATTCTTTGTTTTCAACAGTGCACTTTTCACACTAATAATAATTTTTTTTCCTTCATTTAATGGTATTCAAAAATAAGCTTTGAAAACAACTCTTGCCATATGCTGCCGGTTCATATGTTTGAAATAGGTATGATCGTACTTTGTTATCTTAAATAGAGATAAACAAAACACGCCTTGTAAGTGATACAATACACAGATGTCATATATACCATAGATCAAGCAAACGTATCTAATGTACTTAGCGTGTCAAATGAACTCGGTAAAATCTACTGAGTTGTCCGTCTTAAATCGCAGCTTGCAGCTTTCGGGCGTCAAATCTTGTAAGTTGAAGTGAACAAAAACATTAATAATGCCTCCTTCAGTAACATTAATTGCAACAACACAAAAAAATATGAATACTCAAGGGCTTGAGACATAAGTATTTAAAATTATAGGCAAGTAACAACTTCAGTACAAAATCTGACACGCTCGGCCGCCATACAAATGAATGAACTTGTTTTTTCTATTCAAATCTAATTCTGTGGTCTAATATTACCGGCAATAAATAAAAAAAATATTGTAAGTATGCAAAATAGACTTTTTACAAAATGCTCCATACAAAACGCCAATTTCATAGGTGTAATGACCCACAGACCAACCTAGGAGGTTCTCTATGTAATGACCTAATAATATAATTATGTGAGACTAAGAATGTCCCATTTTTTTCAGGATCTGCCTTCCGGTATAAAACGGATTTCGGAATTTCTCGGCAAACGAGTACCGGATGACCAAATGGAAAAACTTTGCCAGCACTTGGATATAAAGAACTTCAAGAAAAATGAGGCTGTGAATCCCAACTGGTTAAAGCAACTGAATCCTGCTGAAAGCTTTATACGCAACGGTAAAATCTCTATATTGAAATACGTTCATATTACACGGAACCGGCAGAGTAATCGATTACGTTACCTAACCTTTTATTGGTACTACTGGTCTACTGCCGCGAACACCGACGTTCGTAAATTTCGGGGATTTGTCTCTGTCACTCAAACGAAGGCGGCATTGGAGCAACAGAGAAAACTCTCCGAAATTTACGAACTTCGGTGCTCGTGGTACGACTACAGCGACCCTACCGCGAACTCCGAAATTCGCAAATTTTGGAGATTTGTCTCTGTCACTCTAATGACGCCTTCGTTGGTGTGACAGAGACAAATCCTCGTAATTTGCGAACTTCGGAGTTCGCGGTATCGGTAGGCCGACAGGTTCAACGCCGAAGACCGATTAACCAATAAATGGTCATAATTCACGGTCCATGGAGTAATATAGACCTACAAACATGCGCACAAAGTTCAATTTTGTCACTTCGGTGACGAGGCGTCTGTGAAGTGACAGCTTTTGTATTTAATATGGCGTCGAAAAGGTTAAACAACTGAAAAAAACTTTTTCTACTCCCGCACTTTTATTTGTCATTTACAGGGTCGTGAACACACCTTAAATGCCCCTACCTTAAAGATGTCAAGGTAAGTCTATATTGTCTATTCCCTATAAACGCATTCGGGCACACACGCAGTGCGTTTTTGGATTTTAAGACACCTCGTGTATACAAGACGTAATGAAATATATGGCTGCCAACCTAATTTTAAATGTCATTTCTGATGCATAGTAAACCATAGAGGAACTTTCTTTTTTAATTTTGACGTCTCCCGCTCGACCTTGATGATTAATAAAATTGTGTTTGACTAGGAATATTTCTGAAATTTACAATTTTATTTGAAGATAAGTGTGTGGTCGTAGAAAAAATATTGTATGCAACATTGTTTAATTGAGTCAAAAAATGCTCGAGCGTCTTTGATAACAATTTTCGGCTTCGCCTCAAATTGTTACCCACGCCACTCGCCTTTTTTGACCTCTCTTAAATAAGGGTTGCATAAAATACTATATCATATCTTTACTGATAATAATGTCATGTGCGAGATATTATAGATAGGAATGATTTCAGGCAAACCAGGAGAGTGGCGCGAGCGGTTCGACCAGGAGATGGCAGCGCAGGCGCAGCGCTGGATGCGCGAGAACCTGGCCGGCTCCGACCTGCGCTTCCCCCACTACTCGTAGTCGTTACGTAGCATCCTTATTTCAACTTGTTTATAGTTCGGGAAATATTATTTGAACGACTCTTATCTTACATTACGACCTTTTGTTTTGCATCATTAACAATAGAAAAGTCCTAGACTGCTGATTGTCTAGTAAGTGGTAACGCAAATCAAAAGGTCGTAAGTAAGATAACAGTCGGTCAAATAATATTTCCCGAACTTTACCCATTTAAATGTAAGATTTAAATATATATTTCTGTTAACATAGAAAAGAAAAAATAACTAATAAAAGGTATATGATTTGTTCTGTGTGTTAGTAGGCATATCTAAATAAATAATGTACTACATAATTGCAAAAAATAGTGAATGAATGAATGCTTAAAGTGACTTGCGTCAAAAGATTAAAGCAAATCCCTTGAATAAACTTTTTGGCCAATTTTACAGTTGTAATAAAATTTTCTGTCAGTACGTAAAATAATTAACACTAATTTTAAATTCCCCTTCTGTTTCCATGACCTGTTACTGTGTGCGTGACCTCAACTATAGTGGAACTATCTAAATCTATACTGTAGAATATAAGTATAACAATCCTTTATCTACATCCGTATCATAAGTTCCCTATTGGGTCATTTGCAGAAAAAGTATACCTTTTAATTTTTTTTGCGATCATGGACGATACATAATTTTACTCGGCATCGTGCGTACTTTTCAGGTATGAAACAAAAAAAAAATTGTCCCTAATGTCACGAAAATAAGTATGTAAATTGAGATTACTCAGTTTAGTTATTCCCATACCAAAATTCATTTCTCATTACGTTCAAGTATGCCTGCATATAACACTTTTTACGAGCAGGTGTGATGAAAATAACTATTAAATTACTTGCGGATGAATTGGTTCGGGATTTAAATAAATGACATAAGTTAATGTAATACTATTTTCATCTTCAACTTCGATTATACTCGCTTATGAAGTCAATCCAGACAACTGTCAGTTTCATAGATTATCTGCCAACAATGTCACTTTTTGACACATAATGTATGGAAATGACAGGTGTTAGTATTGACTTCATAGCGGCGACCGTCGACATTGTTAACGTACAATGTCCGACGTCTATAGTTGTTGTTCAGCCGAACGTGCTAATTGCAATTTGTATGATTCGCTTTCGAGGCTTCGGCACTGGACTCATTACGAGCTACTAAGCTATGAATTATCGGCTATAAACGCGAACAAAATATACGCACTCCCGTGTAAAAAAAAGAGACACGGCGATACTCGTCCTGCGGTGATAGCTGATAACTGGGCGAGTATCGCCGCGTCTCTTTTATTTACACGGGATTGCGTGTCTTTTGTTCGTGTTTATAGCCGATAGTTCATAGCTTAGTAGACAAGTTGCCAATCGCTAACGCTTTATCGGCAATCGTAAACGAAAGACAGCTAACTGTCTTTGTCGCATTAATGTGAAAGAGTGACAGAGAGGGACTACGATTGTTAGTAGATACTGTATTTTTCGACGGCGTGTGCTTAAAATGCAATTTAAGTGAGTACCATTCACAGAACATCTGTTTTGTGGTACCATTATTGCATTGACTGCGTTTGTGAGGAAGAACTAATAAACAACCTCGAATTAAAGGAATTGTTCTGTGAGCATTGTGGAAACGAATTATTTTCGTTTTTGATTTCTTTGGGTCGTAACAATATGCAGAAGAAATATGAAAGAAGAAGATCTGAAATAAATAAAATAATTTAAAAATTACTAAACATTTTTTTTTATTTTTTATTTATAACCATCATACATTTTGCCTAATATTCACAAAAGCATTCTACTTTTATGGCCCTAATACATTTTTTATGTGTTGAAATAATAATAAATTTATGACAGTCATATTCTTATTTATCTTTAAATCGCTACCTGTAATCCGCTCTCTAGTAATAACTAATAACAATACAATTATTGTCACTATATAATAATAAGTGAAATGAGTTTTGCTAAAAAAATTATCCATTGATCATCATTTATCGATTTATAATCATGAATCTGATTTTACCATCAGTAAAACCCAACGAATGATACGATGATCTCCTAATTATCTGCTCTTATTATCTGATTATGAGCAATAACAAGTGCCACGTTGTAAAACGATTATTATGTAAATAAAATACAATTAGAGAGGTACAGTTACCGTCACAATACACTGTGAAATTTTAACAGGTACTTATTATGTTTTAGTTCTATATTATGAATACGAGTATTATATGATCCAACAGTGCAAGATCTTAAGGCACTGGTCTCACCTCACCGCGAGCAGCGCGAGCTACTTAGGTATCATATGAACTATCGGCTATAAACACGAATAAAAAGATACGAACTCCTGTGTAAATAAAAGAGACACGGCGATACTCGCCCAGCTATCAGTTATCACCGCCGAGCGAGTATAGCCTTGTCCCTTTTTTTTTACACGGGAGTGGGTATCTTTTGTACATGTTTATAGCTGATAGTACATAGCTTAGTGGCTCGAG
>JALPQI010029270.1:0-12957 GCA_025490895.1 Thaumatotibia leucotreta
AAGATCTCAGGTGACTGACGGCATACGTCAAAATAAATAACATTAGGATGTAATAAAGGTTGCAATATGCTTGTTTAGTCATTAAACTTATTTTTTTAATAACTCAATAACAGTAAGAGTTAAGACACTAGTTTCTTAGAGAAATTTATTATTTTTGACCTAAATAAGCTTCCCTTTAATTTAACGGAAATCAATAAAAACACGGTGTATTATGCTCAATATAAGTTATGATTATCACAGAGCAGATAATGATCCATAATACATAATTGTTATTGTAAATGTGTCAAGCTATAGATACTATACAGTTCTTCTGTATCTGCGTACTAAGCCAGTACCTCTCCGATCTTGTATACTGAACCTTGGTACAGTCATCATCATCAACAAAAAGATATATCCACATTTTCACCACATTGCATTGTAATAAGCTGAAAAAGTGTTTTTACCATTCCTGAGATGTGTTCAAAGCACTTCACACTAACTGTACGCCGTGCGTTATAATATAACTCCTTTTAAGCGTGAAATATTGTAAGGCTGTGTACACATCAACGAAAATTCTTCATTTATCTCAGCGCTGGCTTCTAAATTCAAAACATTGAATGTTCGAAATTCAAACGTCGCGAAAACAAGTCGGGGCGCGTGAATAATCCTCCCTCTAAGCATGTCGCAATCCCAATTGAAAAGGCAATCAAATATACCTTATTTTGATATAGTAGGGTGTAAAATTCAATGAATTTTCAACTGTAGTTACAGCAGAAAAGATTCGCGTGGAATTTGAACCCGACTAAGGAATTATCTTACACGGCCCCTCGTCATTATCGCGATACGAATTAAAATTAAATCGCGAGTTATTGATTTTGGATTGACAGGTGTTTAATGTTGTCGCTTAATGGCAGCGTTTGTGGATTGTTGTTTTATATTTTGTATATCTTGAGTATTACATCTACTAATAAGATTTTTACTTTTTTGGCGATTCGGCCTGTAAAACTAATTTATATTAAAAAAATTCAAACAGAATAGCGATTGGTTTAAAAATTAAAGAAATACCTAGTTTGATTTTTTACTTATTTATTGGGTGTATTAATCAGAAAAAATATGCTTTTGAAACTTGTTTTACCAAAAAACACTACCGCAATTTTTTGTTTTTTTTTTTATGTTTATTTTATTGAGAACATGTTATGTTTGTATCTATACCGGTACTCGTGTAGAAATCAGTACAATTGCACATTTCCTTCCATCCCAAAAGTAGCAAAAACAGTCGTTTGCAGGGCGACAATTACAGGTAAAGTTGGAGGCTCTAATGGGAGTTGTCTCGCTTTTTAACAACTTTCCGGCCAAGGTTAGCTCTATGGGGTATCTGTATTGTATAGGGTGTTAGTATCTATCGGTTATAGGGGAGACTTATGAGACGCTTACTTTACTGCAGAATACTATGATTATCTAAAAAAAATACTATATGCGGCTTATTTTTATGCACAAATTCATTTATGGAGTTTTAATTTGAACTAAACTTTAATGTATACTTTTATTGTTGCAAGAAATAACACAAATCGGTACAAATTGATGACTAATTTCAAATAGGTACCCACATACCTAATATTGAAACATATTTTTATTCATTCTCAAGTCATTGACTATAATTTTATTTTCTTACGATTATAAAAAAATTTATCCCAAATTAATTGTTCATAATTTTGATGTAATTGAAAAATAATAACAAAAAACTAAAGGAATTATTTCAGGTCTCTCATAAGTTCAAATTTTATAATATTTATCACACATCACTACTAATCTACACTTTAAACAAAAAACTTAATTACCAAAATCAAACTTGTAATTACTTAGCGACTGCGGTTTCTCACGTGCTTCCGAAGTTTCGTCAGTGTGCTCCCGACCTAACGATCCTGCGGTCGAACTTGCGAACTTTGCAATTAAATTTCGAACACTTAAAACAAAAGAGGTTGGTTTACTTTTTTTTTAAGAAAATCCTTAGCCACAACACAAGCACCGAAACCGCGAGGCGCGCGTTCGCCGTCGAAACGTGGTCGACATTAAAACCTTGTCGGGAAAGAAACCGTCCCCTTATTACGTCTCGAAAGAAATTCGCACACAGAGGCGCCGAAAGAAGTTGCACACAGACGCGAGCCGCACGGGGGGACGGTGGCTCTGTGTGCGTGGGGTAGAAATAAGTATTAAAAGAGATAGTTGGGTAAGACGTACCTTGCACATGACGTACAGTCGACGACATATACAAGGATACAAATATGCACAGTCGAATTCTTAAAATTATACACTATATAAATTGTTTCACTTGTGAAGACGCGTGTTTCGATTCCAATTGTCATCATCACTAAAGGTTAGTTTCAACAATTCTGTGCGTCTTTGAGAAGAATGAACTCTACCTTACTGCTTTGCAATAACTTAATTCAGTGGTTTAATGTGAACATTAGCTGCAAAGTCAACTATTCTATTTTACTACTTTTAAAACCGCAAAAAAGTAAGGATACAAATACATTCAATACTACAATTGTCACTGATTTTTACATTTGTATCATTAGAAACAATTTGAACAAGCTGTTACGTTTGGTCAGCTCCTATATTTTCAAACTCGGCGGACAGAAAATCTGCTAGTAATCTTAACATTAATTAATGTCGGGCTTTATTTATATATATCAAAACTATTCAAAATTTGTGTCGTACATTAAATATGTCGTAGCGTCTGGGGCGCTCAAAAATATCTAAATAGCCCTCTATCGTTATAGCAATAAAGGCGTGTTCAGATATATTTGAACGCTCCAGACGCTAGATATATCTGATCGAGACTGTACCATGCAACAATTTAATGAATGAGTATTATCATATTTATCATCGCGATTCTTTCCTCACTCACGTTCACGTTAAATTAATGATTTCTTATACTTACTATATCTGCATACAACGCACATTGCTATTATATTGGCGTTATGCGAGCATGAATGACCAGCATGAATCCAGACGAAATACTTCGTAGCTCAGTCTTTATGGTATGTACTATATATGTAGAGAAATATAGAGATTAAAAACTTCCTGAAAAGGTTTATTTTTTGACGAGTTTTTCGAATGTTACGAGTACATAGAATAATGCAAAACGGCAACATCTAATTCATATAAATTGTATTGCAATTAATTCAATATTAAACTAGCTTTCAAACCGTATCCATATACAATACTGGATATCTTCCTTTAATTTTTTTATAAGTAAAAAATGGTGCGACAGAACTTCTGAAGCGACTAAGTAGATCTAATCCAATCTCCGACGGAGATTGTACGGACGGTATTGTGATCTAACATACAATTCTCTTCTAAACAGCTCTGCAGGTCCGGATCGTGCGAGACTTTTGGCGGTCGGAACCCGGGAAGCTGGTTACTGGCTGCATGCCCATCCTTCGGCTAGTACTGGTATTTTCCTGGATCCGGCCTGAGACTCGGGGCCGCGGTATGTACCCCTCACTTATGCTGTTGTGGCACAGACGTGGACCGACTGGGACACCACGGACTAAGTTGTCAAAAAAGCGCAGGCCGTATTTCCAGACATGCGACGCTTAACGACATAATCCGCAGGTCTCTTGCCACGATCAAGGTACCTGCTCTTCTTGAGCCTACTGGTATTATTAGAGATGATGGTAAGAGACCTGATGGTGTGTCTTTGGTTCCTTGGAGCTTGGGACGGATGTTGGTATGGGATGCTACTTGTGTAGATACCCTGGCACCGTCCCATCTTCAACGAACTACGTTTAAGGCAGCCGCTGCGGCTGAAAATGCCGAATTTTTAAAACGTAATAAATATAAGGGCCTCGGCAAAGAGTACGATTTTGTACCGTTTGGCGTAGAAACTTTAGGTTCTTGGGGCCCCAACGCACGCAAATTGTTTGCTGAGACCGCGAAACGTCTGGTTGATGTAACTAAAGACCGAAGAGCTGGCGACTTCCTCGCACAACGCATCAGTATTGCGATACAGCGAGGAAATGCCGCCAGCATCCTCGGTACAATGCCACAAGGGCCAATCTTAGATATAGGTTAGGTTAAGTAGATTAGTTAGATTTAATCTATGTACATAAATTGTAGTTTTGAAAATAAATATATTAAAAAATCTCCGACCCATACGAAATAGTTCTCTCCACTACCTGTACTACCTCTAGTACGAAATATACTTATATGCTTTTTAATAACATTCTGTACAAAATTGCATACAATTATTTTTCAAAATCATTACGTTTAATTTTCATAAGCAGTAAACCTGGCAAAAAATAATGTTTTCAGTACAGATGGTGCCTTTTTACGCGCTAATGCGAGAAGTGTTTCATTTTATGTCAGGTCCAAAACTTCGGAGGGCCACCTGTACTCGAAAACGTCGTACGGCACAAGTGCGAAAATCAAAACACGACCAAAAGGGGTGTTTTAAATCGACACGAGTTACGAATTTCCTTTTTGCACGTGTATCGTATGACTTTTTCAGTACAGGTGGCCCTCCGAAGTTTTGGACCTGACATAAAATGAATCACATCACACCGTTCATTAAGGAATTATACTCTTCTAGTTACTCTTAAATATACAAAAAAAAATAAAAATAGTGTTATCAATGGTCTACTGCTATGCTGGACGTAGGCCTTTCCTATTAACTATGCTTGTAGACGCATTAGGAGGTAAATGCCCATAATAGCCACGCTGGGTAATCGGATTGGCGATCGCATTAATGTGCCCACTGCGATGACGCTGCTGCCCATCATCACTCTTCTATCAAAGAATGGTCAGTGACACTTCAATCCCTTAGTCGACTCTTACGACACCCGCGGGAAGAGTTAGAGTGGTGTCAACTGTATTCTTAGTGCCGTCACCACACGACATTATCCCCAGTAAAGAAAATTAATAAAAAAGTGATTTAATGGTTGAAGATTGTTTTTCAATTCAATATTAGCTTTACTATTATATTATGTGGCGTTCTGTGTCAACCTACTTAACACAAGTTTATTGTTCACAATAGTACATACAATACCTACATACATTTATCCACCAATAAATCTCAATACAATTTCCTCTGTAGCTGGGAATCTAAAGCCAAGTTTACACCTCCAAGTTATTGCTGCAAGTTTTGAAACAAAGCTATATGCAAGAAAAAGATATTTGCCATTCACTTTTACCTACTTGTATCTCAGAACTTGCAAATGTAAACTCAGCTTTAATTTCGCTAAAGATGGATTTAGACCAAACGAGCGAATGCTCATTCTATCTCCCACTCTACAAAATTCGTTCGTTACACAAAACGTGATTCGTCGAAATTCGTAGATTTCGTAGAGTGGGGGATAAAATAAGCATTCGCTCGTTTGGTCTAAATCCACCTTAACATGTCGAGCATGTTCGACTTAAAAGGACGTTTTCACAAACCGTTATCGAAATCACCTTGTTATTTGATTTAGTCAAGTTTAGGCTTATTCGACTCAGAATCACAAGCCCATTCGATTTTGTTAGGAGAAAAAATATGTTCTATAATTTTCATACAGTTTTAATTCCTTCCATTACGCTACCGCCTTTGAACATCTATGAAAAAATGGTATCGTAATGGAAAAAAGATTTTGAGACATTTTTTTTCTCCTATTAGAATCGAAAGAGCTCTTGATCCTGAGTAGAACAAGCCCAAACTTGTCCGAATTAAAGGTGATTTCAACAACGGTTTGTGAAAACGCCCAAAAACGTGAGTACCCCGCGTGAAATATAATTTTCCCCTCACTAGCTCGTAAAGCGCTCGTTTATCCTTTAATACGAGCGGGTAAAAACGCTTTTTACACACTTGTGAATAAAGTAATTTGACATTTCTCTAATTCCTATAGCCCCCTACTGCCTAGTATAAGTGGATATGTATGACCGTAGTAAACATGCGCAATCGGAGCTCACATGTTAAATTGGACATTTCTCATGTGACTTTGTAAGCCATTGGCAATATTTAAGTTCCATAAGTAACTCTATTCTACGATACGTTTCGACATTGAGTTTTAAATAGTTTCTTTAAGTTAATTTACATTTGGATGAGATTTGTAATCATATTTCCTTTCGATAGTGAGGGGAAAAAAGTTGTATTACACTTGGCGGCAAAGTTTGTTCAACTCTCGTGCCTTGAGACCTTCGCAATGCTCAAGATTCCAGTTTTTGAACCACTCGCTACGCTCGTGGCTCAATTTTGGAATCTTTCGCTAGCTCAGGTCTCAATATTGGCACGACAGTTAAACAACAACTTTGCCCCCTTGTATAATAAATAACTATTTAGTATGAATAAGTCTCACGAGACTTTTGTGGCTACGGCACCGCCGCTCTTGAGTATGTGATTTTACATTTATTAATAATCAACAAGATAATGTATGCATTAAGAATTCATTAAAATTATATTTTATTCCTTGTAATCTGTTACGGAAAAGGGGCCTTGTATTTTTAATTCCGACCAGTAGATATCTAGCCAAATATTTTACGGAGTATATTGGGTAAAAACTGACATATACAGGGTGGAAAAAGATTTTGGGTCAGTGAGGGTAGCTATCAGATCCCGTGTAGCTACGTGAAAATGATCTTAGAAGACCTTCCCGCGATTTTCAATTAAAGAAGATTAGCATTTTCAGATTTTGGAAAAAGTATACAGGGTGCGAGGAAATGGTCATTTTTGACAAACTTTTTTTTTGATGCCAATCGATCCTGTTTCTGTTCAGGATCAAAAGCTTGTATGGAACCAAAAAAAAATTTTCGGCTAGAAAAGCCGCAAATCGGGATTTAAAATTCCCATACAAATTGTATGAAAATTAGAATGATTTTTTCCCGCCTAATTTTTTTATGCCAATCGATTCCATTCCTATTTAGTACCAATAGTTTCCTAGGGGTCAACTTACGGCAAGGTAAAAAAAAACTGTTTTCATACATTGACTATGGGAAAAAAAGTGAAAATAAATTACATTATATGTGACGCTAATTAACGTTGCTAATGATTTCATACAGTATTATTATTATCATTTAGCATAGGATGACTAATTTCCGTGACAGATAAAGTAATTAAGGTTTCACTTTTTTTTCCATAGTAAAAGTATGAAAACGGTTTTCTTGAAATTTTGGATTTTTTTACATTGTCATAAGATGACCCGTAGGAAACTATTGGTACTGGGTAGGAATGGAATCGATAGGCATAAAAAAATAAGGTGAAAAATAATTTTTAATTTTCATACAATTTGTATGAGAATTTAAATTCTCGATTTGTGGCTTTTCTAGCCGAAAATTTTTTTTTGGTTCCTTACAAGCTTTTGATCCTGAATAGAAACAGGATCGATTGGCATCAAAAAAAAGTTTTTCAAAAATGACCATTTCCTCGCACCCTGTATACTTTTTCCAAAATCTGAAAACGCTAATCTTCTTTAATTGAAAATCGCGGGAAGGTCTTCTAAGACCATTTTCGCGTAGCTACACGGGATCTGGTAGCTGCCCTCACTGACCCAAAATCTTTTTCCACCCTGTATTTATGAGATTTCTGTGTGTATTATTGCGTATTAATGTTTTGTTTTTTTAGTGGGACTAGGTCGATTTGTGTAAGATGTCCCAAGATATTTATTATTTTATTAAGTAGAACCATCCTCAATAAGTAATAAGTCACCTACCACAATAAAAAATATTATACTGGGCTGAATAAAGTCACCTACCATAGTAAAAAATACTATACTGGGTTGAAAAAAGTCACCTACCACAGTAAAAAACTATACTGGGTTAAAAAAGTCACCTACCACAATAAAAATACTATACTGGGTTGACAAAAGTCACCTACCAGAATAAAAAATACTATAGGTACTAGGTTAAAAAAAGTCACCTACTACAATAAAAAATTCTATACTAGGTTGTCGCGAGGAACCCCCATGATTTTAACCAGGATTTTTTTAAATAAATGAATGTGTCTTATGAGACTTCATGAGAAATTGGCAAAATTTACTTTAAACTACAAATACAATATAAAAAGTTTTGGCATTTATTCATAAATGTCTCGTAACAGAACAAGCTGCTAAGTAGGTTGTCCTTTTCCGTCATATAGTTAAGTTCCTTTGCACACGTGTATTGTAATCCGGTTTTCAGTACAAATGGCCCTCTGAATTTTCAACCTGAGTAAAAATTAAGACCTTCTCGCACCATCAGTACTAAATAATATATTTTTCATCACACTTGCTGCCTAAGGCGCGCCATTGTTTGCGCGCGCAGCGGGAGTAATAGAAAAGTGAAATTCCCTAGGGAGTAATGGAAATGTCAGTACGTCATTTAATAATATTATGTCTTAAAACTTATTTTTTGGTTAGCAAGTGTAATGAAAAACATTGTATGCACCACGGTCGGTAAGCGGAATACTAACTCGAGTCATAAAAGCCCTCCGCCTGACGGCGTCGGGCTTCTAACACTCTCGTTAGTAATTCCGTACTTACCTCCCTTGATGCACAATGTACTATATTTTTACACATTAATCTATTGACAATTTATCGCAATCCTCGTAAACACCTCGAATAAAAAAAAGCATTTATTACAATTCCTTAAAACACAGTATCAAAATTCCTAAATAGAATTTCGTCCGCGTAGCGCCGTAGCGGGTTCGTAGCTCGCTACGAGCTCTACGCCCGACCTCTGCGGTTACGCTCTCGGCTACGACCGTAACCAGATGTTAATCATCTTTTTAACCGGTTGATAATTACGTAATAAGTGGTTTTATTGTGGATTATTTTGATAATATTAGTTACTATTGTAAGGAAATGTGGTAAGTTAAAATGCTTAGGTTTATGTACAGTCGACGTCAAATATATCATTACGGTTCAAGTACTAAAAATATATTTACACGACCGTAAGGCTCAAGGCAATAAAGTAACGATATCTTTGACGTCGACTGTACAGTCGCCATCACGATACATCTGATACTGTTTTATGCGAATAAAAAAATACGAAACAGAAACGCCACTGTCAATTAATGTCAGCCTCCGTAGCCGAGTTGGTAGTGACCCTGCCTACGAAGCTGGAGGTTCCGGGTTCGAATCCCGGCGAAGGCATTATTTGTGTATTTAGCTATCACAAATGTTTGTTCCTTGGTCATGGCTGTCTATGTATTTATGTATCTATCTATTATATATATCGTCGCCTAGTACCCACATCACAAGCGTTAAATTGAGCTTACCGTGGGACTAGGTGGATTTGTGTAAGATGTCCCAAGATATTTATTTATTTATTTAAATAGTGAAAGTGAAAGCTTGTAATTATTTATTCAGGTTAAATATATTGTTGCAAAATAATTATTGATACAGTCGCCATCAGATATATCGTAGCGTCTGGAGCGCTCAAAAATATCTAAACACGCCTCTATCGTAAAGGTGCGTTCAAACCAAAAGAGCATTCGCTGTTCTATCCCCCGTTCTACGAAATCAACCAATCACGTTTTGTGTAACGATCGAATTTCGTAGAGTGGGGGGTTAGAATAGCGAATGCTCTTTTGGTTTGAACGCACCTTTATGGTAAGGCGTGTTCAGATATTCGGACGCTACGATATAGGTATCTGATGGCGACTGTACAAGTATGATTTAAAAAGCATGAGGAAACAAAAATCTTAATCAATTTATTATCGCATCTATACATAGTTAATAGGAGAGGCCTGCGGGCAGCAGTGGACTATACATATATCATAGGCTGATGATGATGATGATGATTATTATCGCAAGGATTTTTTTATAAATAGCGATAGGTATCTATAGTTCACCTTAATAATAACATTACGAGTATTATAGACGTAAATAACTTGATGATCATATGACTCGATAATAGCAATCATCGATACTAATTTTATCGATAATGATGAATGAGAACGTGATTTGAGATTTTACTTTTTGTTATTAGATTAACTTGATACAATTCTATAAATAACAATCGTTTCTCGTCGTAATAGCCAGAAGGCATAAGGAAAATTATATTTAAGTTTAAGAAAAAAATACGTCTGTCAAGAAAGAAGAATCAGTATTTAACTCTATAGTTAATAATTAACGTAACTTATTAAGGTACCTCTCCCTCTCTTAATTACTTTGACCTGTAAAATAATTATTTTTACCAATAAATAAATCAATCAATCTATTACAGTGTTGATTATATACAGATCGATAGGTGGACGAGTGTTTTTCCGTTTATTCCAAAGAGTGAGTGGTCACTTTTGGATGAGGTTAGCTCAGGACCAGGACCAGTGGCGTACAGGAAGGGAGGCCTATGCTCAGCAGTGGGCAATAAATGGCTGAAAATGATGATGATGATGATGATGATTACAGTGTGGTTGATAGGAGCTCTCAGATATCCATTTTTTGCGATTTCAGACATAGGACATTCCTAACTCTTAACCCAATCCCAAAAGCTACATTCCAAAAAACTTTACAACCCCTAAACCCGAAAATGGAAATTTTATACCGCCATAAAATTTAAGTGCGACTTTAATAACTAAAGCCAAGCCGATATAGCGCTGTATCGTTGACAAAAGCCACCTCACCCACCTCCCGCCGCAAATGATCGCACACACACAAGCGCGACCACACGCCCACCCGGCAAACACGCCCAACGTCTTGGGTTTTCTTATAAACCACGTTGTGTTCGACGTCTCGCTCTACCACGCTGAGCCGGCTGAGTGTGTCTCGGTCCCGCAATGACGAGCTTCACATAAAGCGAGGCCACATTCCCGCCTTTTTTCCCACTCCATTTTGACAGCTCGCGGCTCCATATCTGGCCGGGGAATAAGACAGCGTTCACAGATACCGTTCTAAATATTTCTATTATTACCTACTTTTACATTATTCTCAAAACACTAATCCACTCGTGTATGCCCCGAGAATCAATCCTGAAAACCATCATTCATCATTGAAACCTCAACTACAATCAACTCTAAAAAAATACTAAATTCAGCATAACTTTTTAATACTACATGTCCATCATACATAAATGTTCCTAGTATTTATTAACATTTTCGATATCTATTTTAAAGTGCTAAACAGATTCGAGATTATGAGAAAATATACTGTTACCTTCATTTCAATAAGTATTCAATCATTATCATTCTATCACAAGCATTCAAAAAATGTTCATAGTAATTAACACTTGCGATATCTATTTTAAAGTGCTAAACAGATTCAAGATTCTGAGAAAATATACCTTCATTTCAATAAGCATAAATCATTATCATTCTATCACAAGCATTCAATACCAAGCATCAACAATAGAGATTCCAATTTCCGCACAAGTACATCCATTTTCTAAGACATTCATTCTACGCTTCATCCCACACCATGCCCTAGCACAAGAGGCACCCAGCGCTAGCAGTGTGCGCGTCGTCTTAGCGACTAAGTGGCTGAAGACGCGTTAGGAGAGGCGGGGCCGCTGCGGCGGCCCGCTATCGGCACACCAAAACACACATTTTTGCCGCCGCAAACCTCGCGCCGAGGGTTAGCCGCGGCCCGCAGAAACGGAACGAGACGGCAGATAGTATAAAACGTGTGGAGGAAGAAGAGGAGATATCTGCGCGCGCAGGTTGTGTGTTAAAATCGCTTAGCGAGCGCAAGCGATCATAGTCTTTCAGTTGGGCTAACCACACTAGACACAGACAGGGCAAGAATCATTACCGAGCAGATTAGTTCGAAACTTTCAATGCAATACATTTTAGCATATGATTTACCTGAGAGATTTTGTACCAGCCGGGTTAACTGTGACCTAAAGCTAAGCTTTAAAAATAAAGAATGCATATACTGGTTAAAAGCGGATTCGATATGTTTTAGCTTGGGAGATCATTGGAATAACAGGCAGGGAGGCTGCAGCGCGCCAAGTTTGACAGTTGAAGGGAAAAGTTTTGGGGAACGGTCGTCTCGCAGCTTCATTTATGAATTAAATTTAAAGGCAACGGAAAGGTAATTGGGATAAATAAAAACAATGGATCATCATATGCAATATATATTGGCGTAATTAGATGCAACGAGAGTTATTATCGATCCGATAAGAGATTTTGGGCTTTGAATTCTGCTCCTGTGGTAATGCACCTATGAAGAAATTTTAAATAAATAGTTTTTCAGCGACATTCATACAATTCTGACGTAACAATAAAATTATTACATATCGACTTAATTATTATTTAGATCATTTTATTCCACCACATGTTATCAATAAAACATTAATATTATTATTTCTAAAATGCTCTGAACGATAATCGTAACCCAAATATCAGCTCAAACTTATGACAAGTCCAAATATAACTATTCTTCGAGGATTATTCATAAAGTTAGCTCGATCAAATCGAAAATTTGACATTTTAGCCTCACCTCACCTTAATTACGTATTTCCAATAAGCATTGAATGTCAAAGCGGACTAAGACCAATGAACTGCGAATATAGACGTTCATTCACTCCGCGTGGGAGGACAAAAGTGAAATTGATGAAGCGCTGTCAAGTCGAAAATAAATGGAGCCGAACTGGGCTTACGACCGGTGTACTTTTGATCGCGTATAATTCACCAGCTGAATTAAATCGAACTATTTTTTATTAGAAATTTAATTTAATTTAATAATAGCGATAATTTTACTGGTACATCATAATCTGGTCTTACGACCTCTTCCAAAGTATGGTTAATTACGAGTTAAGCTAATTGCCGCAGCGAAGGTGTTAAAAATCCATGGTAGGTACAAACTACCTACATTAAATTGTATATATTATATTTTAAGTAGGAACTGCGTAGATAATTCGATTTAATATATTAAATTGATGAATACGAACAACAAAATAATTTATAATTATATTTTAAGTTTAACTATTTATAAGTGGATAAAATCATACAATATTTTGAATAGGTATTAAAAATCAGAAAATATCACCAGCAATACTGGCACGTTTTTGTATTGCCATACAGGTTGGTTA
>JALPQI010029273.1:0-10192 GCA_025490895.1 Thaumatotibia leucotreta
CCCGAGTCCATTCTAAAATCCAAGATGGCGGGAACTTTTTTTTGCAATTTTCATCATTGTACTCGTTTCTAATTCGCATACGTGTAATACGATTTCCGGGTCCATTCTACGATCCAAGATGGCGGCTGTTTTTTTGTAATTTTCATCATTATACTCGTTGCTGACTAATTCGCATACGGGCAATACGATTTCCGGGTCCATTCTGAGATCCAAGAAGGCGGGAACATTTTTCTTACAATTTTCATCATTATACTCGTTTCTGACTAATTCGCATACGTTGAATACAATTTTCGGGTCCATTATGAGATTAAAGATGGAGGCAACTTATTTTTGCAATTTTCATCATTATACTCGTTTCTGACTAATTCGCATACGTGGAATACGATTTCCTGGTCCATTCTAAAATCCAAGATGGCGGGAACTTTTTTTAAAATTTTCATCTTTATACTCGTTTCTGACTAATTCGCATGCGTGGAATACGATTTTCGGGTCCATTCTAAGATTCAAGATGGCGGGAACTTTTTATTTTGCAATTTTCATCATTATACTCGTTTCCGACTAATTCGCATACGTGGAATACGATTTCCGGGTCCATTCTAAAATCCAAGATGGCGGGACCTTTTTTTTGCGATTTTCATCATTATACTCGTTTCTGAGTGTCGGAACCGAGTATAATGATGAAAATTGCAATATAAAAAGTTCCCGCCATCTTGGATCTTAGAATGGACCCGGAAATCGTATTACACGTATGCGAATTAGTCAGAAACGAGTATAATGATGAAAATTGCAAAAAAAAAGTTCCCGCCATCTTGGATTTTAGAATGGACCCAAAAATGATATTCCACGTATGCGAATTAGTCAGAAACGAGTATAATGATGAAAATTGCAAGAAAAATGTTCCCGCCTTGCCGACAAAAAAATAAGTTTTAAGACAAAATATTATTAAATGACGTACTAACATTTCTATTACTCCCTAGGGAATTTCACTTTTCTATTACTCCCGCTACGCGCGCAAGCAATGGCGCGCTTAGACAGCAGTGACGAAAATGATATTCCACGTATGCGAATTAGTCAGAAACGAGTACAATGATGAAAATTGCAAAAAAAGTTCCCGCCATCTTGGATCTTAGAATGGACACAAATGGCAAATTCAAAAAATGTAGACACAATAAGAGAAAATTAGTATTAGCCCTTTTTTTCTTACAGAGTTTGTTGGATGTTGGACAGAGTAGAGCTATTTATTGCCAATGATATTGATAGAGTGCCATTAGTAAGAGTTTAATTATTATTTCGCTATGTGAGTTTGGTATTGAAGCGTAGAATAGAAACAGAATGCAATGCTCAGATTACCTTCAATTTTCTATGGCTCTCGTTTCGTTTGTTGCCAGCTCGTCAGATTACGGTAAAGCAAAGAGAATGCTTACAACTAAACGGCAACGCCGCGCCGCAATGTATCTGTTATATAATTCGGATATACCCTAATCAGAGGCCCTACCGCGAACAACGAAAGAAGTGTTGCCTCCCTGTCACACTTATAGTGGAATTCACGAGTGCGAGAGAGAGGCAACACTTCGTACGTGTTTCGCGGTAGGCTCTCAGCTATTTATTGTTATCAGTTGTTATGTTACGGGTTCAAATCCTAGCATATGACTTGTAATGTATGTATTTTTTGTTATTATTAGCGATTTAGGGACTTTTTACTTTTTTTTTGTATGTATTTATTAGTTTTTCGGTTTTTTAGACCTCCTTAAACATTTAAAATCAATGTATGCAAGATTTTGTTTAGCGACATCTATAGATTATTTCTGTCAAGACTCGAGTAGTGTACTGTTTGACGCGTATCGAGAAAAACGCATAAAATTATGTACGTGCAATAATAGATGGCGCTGAAATCAATTTATTCCAAAAATAGTTAATTTTTTTATTTACTAATTTACTCTTCTAGAAAGGGTGGTTTTGACTATTTTCGATGTATGATGCTAAATTAATTAAAACTGCACTAACAGGTAGTAAATATCTGGGTCGCGTTTTATAAAGTTACAATTTACAATTTCGCTGTTTGCCTCTCTTTCTAGCCAATATGTGCGTGCGTTAGAGAGGCAAACAGCGAAATTGTAAATTGTAACTTTATAAAACGCGACCCTGGATTTCAAATAAAACTAAATCTATTACTAGTCAATCGTGCTCCTAGTGACATCTATTGTAACATATTCCGAACTATTTGAGCCTTCTATGAAACAGACCCTCTATATTTGGGTACTTTGTGATTCAGTATAAAATGTTAAATCGTGAAGTCGCAAATCAACTACTATTATGTAAATGCGACCATTACAGGTCATCAAAGTCATCAATCTCATCACGCATTAGGTAGGTCACCATCATGCTATAGCGATCAAATGTCAGTCCTATACTCATTGAATATAGAACTCACGTTGGGTCCTAAATCAGCAATTCTCTTTATTTTTGCCACTAAAATGAAATATGAAGTTTTAGGTAAATTTTATACTATTTCTACTCAGAATCACAAGCCGATTCCATTTCCGTCGAAAAAAAAAGTGTCTCATGATTTTTTTTTTCCTATTGTGTTACTATTATCCATACACCTTCTATGGCGGTAACACAAGAGGATATTCGAAATATGTATGAAATTTTTGGGACATTTTTTTTTTCGCCGGAAATGGAATCAGCTCGTGATTCTGAGCAGAAATAGTATAAAATTTACCCAAATTTTCATATTTCATTTTAGTGGCAAAAATAAAGAGAATTGCTCAAATAGTCCCTACCTTAACTACCTATCGGATGAAATTCTCATAGACGCTTTACTAATGAATAACTAGTCTTGGATGTTGTCAAGTTCTGTGGTCCTTTAGATCGCTGATTTGATATACTGTACCCGATTTATCTTAATTAAGACGACCACAGTGACAGAAAATACCTACCTAATATAGTATTCCGCTAAGTTCCGAAAAACGAATCCCGTTTACTGATTCGTGGTACGAGTGCAAAGTAGGCCCAATAACGTACGACATGTCAATATGTATGAACAGATACCGCAAAATGCATAAAATCAGTGTCAACGGTTGTAAAAGTATCGGTAAAAATGTTACAGTGAAGGCGCGAATCTGTTGCTCGCGGTAATTGTTATGTTAAATAGTACATAATTTATTTAGACAACTACGTACTATAGGTACATTTTACAATGCATTAGCTCAGAAAGTTATTAATTTAATGAAAGCATATCTACGCACAGAAGTGACACTTTTATGCACGTGCAGGAATTGATTTTTATAGTATTTTTCTGTCTGTACTAGTTGGTACTGCCGAGGTTGTTTGACAGCCTCTGTGCCTCAAATATATTTAATATCTATTTAATTATAATATCATCGCTTAGTACCCACAACACAAGCCTTAGTTGAGCTTTTGGTGTGGAACTGGGTTGACTTGTGTAAAATTGTCCCATGATATTTATATTATTATATATTTATTTAGGTACCTACATCGTCTTTTTTCCTACATATATTTATACAGATATACTCACTGTAAAATTCTTGTATATTCCTATCAAGCTCACGCTCACGAAAAACGAGTAAAGTCGTTGCAAATACGCGTAACTCAGTAGTTCAGACGTGCAGAGGAAATAAAAACGTCTGAGTAGGTAGTGTAGGTACCTAAATCTCTATTTTATAGACGTCCAGTACCTAATAACAAATTAATGACCATTGTCTAGAGCCTCTGCCTAACTAGCCGTGGCGTGCCCCACAGGCAGAGCTTACTAAATTCTAATATAATATTCTAGGCTGTAGGCGAATCTTTAACGAGGAAATAATAACTAAATAACCGCCTAACCAGAGTAACTGGCGATTACCTATCAAAGCGTTTTAATGAGATATCCTCCCATTGGCATCCTACAATTACAGAATTGTAATGTGATTTACGTACCGTTATAAAGAATTTACGATTGACCTTTTAATTAGAGCGGACAGTATTATTTCACAAGTAGAAATTTGTGAAACCGATAATTAAGCTCAAAGAACGGACTTTTAATCCGAAACAAGAAAAAACTGATCGCTTGTGGTCGCGAATCGCGAGTAATGAGATGTTCTACATTTACTTTTATGAAAAAGTCACTTAAATAACTTCCATCATACTAGGTCCGAATAAGGAAGCGCTTAGTTTTGATATCAATATTTTTATATACTATATTTTCCGCTTGCTCATTTTAATTTTAAGAATTCAAGTTGAAAAATGCATTTTCCGTTTCCTTACTAATACCATCCGTAGCATATCCCTAAATAAGTTGGGTTAACTCTAATTACACCCCAATAAAAGTGACAGATAGAGTTATTTCGAATATTATTCGATATTCATGACCTACACTGGGTTGCTTGTTTCAATTGAAGAAATGTTTACAAAAACGACATAACTATACTAGCATTTTTTCCAAATTCGAGTTTTTGATGTCATACTGTTCGTCATCAAAGGAGCTACAGAATGTGAAAAAAAAATTGTCTAAAAACTTTCCCGTTTGGCAAAAAAAGGGAGAATATTTTATGTCCCATACTAAACTGCACTAAAAAGTGTCGAATAAAACTGCAGCATTAATATTCAGAGTATTAAACCATATTCTAAATCTACTTATATAATGGGGAACATTAGCGTATACGACGATTTTTTTCAATAAAAAAAATCTTTTTCCAAAAATGTTCATCAAGTTTTGCACAAAAACAACGCAACTACTCAAGATTTTACAAAAACAACGTAAGTGGTAAGGCTTACTTTATTTTTTCCAAAAAAAGTAATGGGCCGAAACACAAATAAACGGGTAATCTTAACTTAGTGGTTATATATCTTTACCGCTTCTGAATATTAAGCTTTAATGAATATTATTTAAAAAGGAATTTAGTTTTATCGCTCTCCTGTAAAGTTATGCTCAATGTAGTTACTCGTATGTTGTCAACTCATATATTCAACTCATGTATTCCGTATGACTAGGAATTCTTTACGACATCATCATCATCATCATCATCATATCAGCCGAAAGACGTCCACTGCTGAACATAGGCCTCCCCCAAAGATTGCCACAATGACCGGTCCTGCACCACCCGCATCCAGCGGACTCCTGCGACCTTCACCAGGTCATCGGTCCACCTTGTGGGGGGCCTACCCACGCTACGCCTTCCGGTACGTGGCCGCCACTCAAGAACCTTCCCGCCCCAACGGCCATCGGTTCTACGCGCAATGTGCCCCGCCCACTGCCACTTTACGACATACTTACATATTATTACGCTTTAAAAAATCAAAACTTTATTTGCTAACATTACCTTTCTCCACAAAAAACATAACAGGCACCTGAATTACGCAAGGTCAAGTTATACTGGTTTTTGATCATATTATTTGGTGTCGACTTGCAAACTCAGCAACCAAAATAATCTTATACGTTTTTGTTTTTTACGAGAATTAGCTATTCCGGCGTGGAGGTAATCGTGACAGCCGCTGTATAAATGAAATCAATCGTTCAGTTCAGCGTACAGTGAGCAGCAGATATTGCTTAGCGGGTAGGGTGTTCACAATAAGCTTAACACACTTATAGTCTTATCAATAAGGTTGTGCTAAGTTCATTTTAAACACCCTGCCTGCTTAGCAATATTTGCGGATGACTGTACGATAGCGTGCGACTGCGCCACTCATGCATTAATTGACACATTGCTCGCCAATAGTGTATAAAAATAGCCATTTACAGAATAATGGCTTCGCGTGGACTCTTTATTACTTTAACCATCTAAAGACAACAACGAAGGCAGCTTAGGCCGGATTAATGATTAATCGCAATACTTATCTACTACATAATTGATTAATGACATATTGGATCTAACAAAGGCTTTATAACGGGAATTATCGCAATTATTTACTGCCGTCTCGAATAGTCGCAAAATAGGAAAAAAAACTTAAAATTTGTTAATTTCAATGTGTGCTTTGTGGATTAATCACGTTTACCTATCTACCTAATGTATTGTTTTGTGATTATTTAGTGTTATTAATTAGTTCACTCACCCCTGCTAGTATTTTAGCTAGCAAAATAGTTTCCCTAATTTCATCTCAAAAATAGCATTAACAACAATTACACTTGAATGTATACTTACTGCATGAGCAGAGTAAGTTGCAGAGCGGTAAAAATAAATACCTATTAACTAATTTATTAGTACATAATGGTATATTTTTATTAGCAGCCTCTGTAGCCTAGTTGCCATTGTACTGACCCTGCTTATAAAGCTGGAGGTTCATCGTTCGAATTCTGGCGAGGGCATTTATTTGTTTGTTTATCACTATTTTTTGTCTTGGTTATTGTTATTTTCTATGTTTATAAGTATCTAGTATGTTTTTAAGTATCTTATACGTAGGTGTAGTAGAGTAATGTGTATTAATTGTTTAAGTCTAAATAACGTGTGACGTTAGTATGGGCGATTGTGTAAAATTATCCCAATTTTATATTATAATTTATTTATTTATTATATTACATAGGCGAACCAAAGATAAAAGGCAAGTTAATACTTATCATAAAAGTTAAAACGATTTCAGTTGCGACATGCATATCTCGAGCAAAGCTAGAAAGTAGCATCGTAAAACCAAATCCGCACGTTATGAAAGAACGTTTCAGCCAACTTAAGTCATCCGCGCCCTGCCATCGGCGCTCCAACTGAAGTCTTGTCTTCTCAAGTTGTCAGTGTTGCCCTGAATGGCTGCGCGGTCGGACCCGCACGCTTCGCCCGCCGTACGCAAGCGATAGAAAGTCGATCGCTACGATCTGTGCTTCGTGTCAAAATATTGTGATTTTCGCGATTGGATTGTTGTTTTGGTTTGGTAATTTTTTCCTTATACGACTCCTTGTAGTGCACTTAAAAGGGCATTTTTAAAATATTAACAGAATTTTTAATATTATTAAATATACAAACGGTAACGAATTTTACTCAAGTAAGAAATGTACATTGTTTATTGTTATCATAATATTATTAGTCGGTAGGAAACATATTTCTTATATTATAATGATATAAAATACGGGTGCGCCAAAGTAGGTATTTATAAAATTGCAACTTAGATTATTGAAACTCCGAAAATTTTTCTTATACAATTTAACTTCATAATGATCGGTATTTAGAATAATCTTTGTTCATAATTATCATCACATAGAATTATTTATGTTCATAATATTGTTTTTCATACTTATTTTTAGTACTAACTTTTATGTTTATATAATTTTTCACCATACTTATTTTATGCTATATATTCTAATGTTATAGGTATTTATTTTTATCTGTACTGGTTTTATGTCTGAATTATTTTTGTTTAATTAAATATAAATCGTACTATTACTGTAAACTAGCTACCTGCACAAATCAGGTTGTGGCAGAGTAGGTACCTACTGTATTAAACGGGTTCCCTCTTAAACTTTTTTTGTCCGAAACGCTTAGGACATAACAGACTTGGTATAATCTATTTTGGCATCAACTTAATGAGACAGAAACATCACTTGGCTTAAATAACAATATTTCGAGTATTATTTTGTCCGAAACTATCTTGGCATTTCATTATTTACGCCGAGTGTTATAAGACAGAAATTAGATTTGCATTTTTTTTTTGGGCATGTAGCCACATGTTCGAAACTTGCCTTTTTCGTCAGGCAGAATTTGCTGCGAGGGTGAAAATTTCTGCAGTGAGCGAGCGAAGCGAGCGAACAAAACCTTCCGGGGCAGATCCGACTCGGATAGGTTAGGTTAGAAGACTAAGGCGGGGGCTTTGCTCCCGCCTTAGTCTTCGAGGTTATTTTTTTTTAGCAACCTAGAAAGTACTCAGATCAGTAACACAGTAAGTAACGTACAGAATATTACTACTACCTCGATTATATTGAGAGGTTGTAATTATTCCTTCTCTGTTATGCTAAAACAAACTATGCCGATACTTTTTATGCACATCCAGATTATGCCTCATCATAAATACCTAGGAGCATCGAAATTATGCTCGAATAATATTCGAACAACTCGAAATCTGCCACAAAGAAATATGCTAAAGTTGAGTATGCCACAACAGTTTCTGCGCAAAGCCCATTATGACTACATAGTTTATGTTATTCACAAAAGAATTATACCACAACAGAGTGAACCCAATACTCATAAAGTTATTTGAAATAAATAAACAATTTATTTCAAATAACTTTATGAGTATAGATTAATCTACTTGACGACTTAAGGAGAATAAAATTTCGAAATAAAAATCGTTATGAACATTGTAGGTAGAAGTATAATTTTTAGTAAGAAAAAAAGTATGAGATAAAATTTTCGGAGTAATGATGATTATGAGTAAAAAACGGTATTATTAAAAATATTCGAAGAAAATATTGTATAAGTGCCAATATGGACCCATAAAATACTAATAAAATAAATATATACATTTTTTTTCGGTAACCGCTGTAATCCGTTAAAATAATTTTATTTCTTAAATATGTACGAGTAAAATAACAAAACACTAGAGATCGTAATTATCTAATTATGAATGAAGAATAGTTAATTAGTTATTTCTAATTATTTAAACATTATATCAATTAATTATACAAAAATAAAGAGTAGATATCTCTGAATTTGATACCTACTATCGGTTAGGCCTAATAGTCCGTTAAAAAATATACTCAACAAAGTTGAACTATTTATTCGTATGAAAAAGAATTCAATCTGCAGGGCAATAAACATTCAAATAAATTCTTCTACATTTAATACTATATAATAAAGTAAAATCTAAAAGTTCTATAAAGTAAATGCTAAGAGACAAAGTATTTTTTTTTCAACGAAAAAAGTTAAGTTGATTACTTTAGTCAATGAATACAATAAAAACAAAATGAAATGTATTACATAAAATAATAATAATCTACAAACCCTCAAATAAACTTAACTTAAAAAATAATAATATATAGGAAAGGAATATACCACTAAATCAAACTATCCTAACAATGCCGTGATAAATAAAATTATGCAGTAAATTGTCATTAATACAAGTAAATATATTTTTTAAATTTAGGTATTATTATTCTAACCTACCTATTCACTTATTATGCGGTACACTACCAAAGTGTCATTCATATAATATAATTAACTCGGAACCCTAAAAATCAGTATAGGATATGTGTAAGTACGATACAAAATGAGATGTCACGGCCCTGATTACTTGGTAATCCGCTTACCAACCCACATACAGAGTTTGCAGGTAGCCGTGAATAAATATGTACTTACCTACCTTGCTGCTCTGTGTACTTGCCGTAAAAGCTAAACTAATGCCCGTGAATCGACAGCTCGAATTTCACAGAGAAAGCTCGAAATATGGGTAAGCAACATGCTTACTCATAGTGCGAAATTTAACGTAAAGATATTTCTGTTTTTGGTGAATGTAATATATTTCTTGTGAATTTTTGGGTTTCATAATTTATTTAATAAATTGAAGGTAGAGTCCGACTATTTATTTTATTGTATCATGGGACCGCTGTAGGTCAAATTAGTAAAATATCAGTAAAGTATTGACGAGACCTATCTAATTTATGGTAGGTATAATGGGTTTTGTTTTGTAGTACCTGTCACAAAATTTAAACATATAAAACATTTGATATATTTTTTTAAAATCAACGCTTATTACTTATTTATACAGAACACATCTTTCAAAAACCGATTGTATTAAATCTCAAGCAGGTATGTAAAATTTTACATGCTGCTGTGCAATTATCATTATGTCAGATACCTGAAGTGGCTAGTACCTAATGCGGCGAGATTATTGCATTTCTTATTCATTCATAATAAACTAAAATCTTTTTTATCAAATTAATATACATTTACATTAATAAAAAACTTACAATTTATAAAACAATAACTAAATAGGAATAATATTAAGTACAAACTAAATAAATTATAAATATTAGATGTCATATACCAAAGAAAAAAAAGTACAAATCAAAATATTTAGTTAATCAATAATTTGATTTGTGTTTTCGCAATATGTTCTACAAACTAAATCTTAAAAAATAAATTATTAAAAGTCATATTAAAATATTAACTTAAATAAAAATAAACCTAAAAAAACCCTTGAAAGGGGCTACCCACCCAAACCGCCCCGATTGATTCCCAACGCAAAGGTAATTTTATCAAATTAGTATTCGTAC
>JALPQI010029274.1:0-16378 GCA_025490895.1 Thaumatotibia leucotreta
ATTAGAAAAAGTAAAACACGACACGGCGGGAAAATTTACGTGCAAGTCATAGAGCAGGGATGCCTCTTTTATTTCTTTTTTTTTATCTACACAATTGCACTACCTCGAAGCGGAATAGGTACGTTCATAGTAATAATTTACTCGAAAACCATTTCAACTGAAACATCAGTCTGTCAGATATTAAAAAATAACGACTTATTTTTTTATGAACAAAAAATGGCAAAACGGAAACGCTCAATTGACGAAACCTACCTCTACTGTGCAACAATTTTTCATTTGATGTTACGAGCTTACCAATTTAGCGATTATACTAAATAGGTACATGTTTTTTTTAATTCCGTGAAATGCATCAGATTGCTTCGTTAATTATGAGTTCCATTAACGCTTTTGTAAAAAATAGTACTAATGTTCCAAGAAACTTGCTAAATTTCCATATTGAATAACACTGTGTTTTTGCAACGCTCCTCTATGACCTTTCTTCTAATCACCCCTTTTAAATACTCCACCGAAAAAGTACTTGTAGCCTACTCAAACAATTTAATATATTTGCTAATTTTACCAACCCTACAAATCATAATTCTACTGTTTTTACAAACACGAAGAAAGTAGTAATATAAGAAACAAAAGCCGTCCCCGATGACATAAGCCGAGGTCACCCATCCGCTTTCACCCCGAATGGCGAGCGACCCGTGACCACCAACCAGAGCGAAGACGCGAGCCATCCGTGGCATCGGCAGCCGTAGGACGTCTCTATTGTAAACAAACAAATTGTTTGTCTATGAAACAATTTCATTGAACTCGATTGTCATCTGTTAATAGAGTCATTGTCCCGTCGAGATCATCGGGTTCTAGGAGTATTGACACATAACATCACACATACCTAACATCATCCATCAGCAAACATAGAAGTCGCGGTGGAAATAATGACAATGACTAGGGACTTAAATACTTATTTCGAAATGACATTTCATATTAGCTGATATTTTCAGTGGATGAATAGAAAATAACCTAAATATGGTGATTACTACCCAGCAATGTTATCTATGTATTTTTTTATAAAAATTATCTTTAACAACT
The DNA here is from genome assembly GCA_025490895.1 of Thaumatotibia leucotreta. Lineage (NCBI taxonomy): Eukaryota > Metazoa > Arthropoda > Insecta > Lepidoptera > Tortricidae > Thaumatotibia > Thaumatotibia leucotreta. The sequence goes on from JALPQI010029274.1 coordinate 1,078, forward strand.
AGGTAATTGTGTTTCCATATTCAATCGATTTTCATTCAATTCAATATTAATCCTTGACTGCTTTACAACTAAGCCTAATTTAGATAAATGTATCCAAAACTCTTAACGTTACTTCTGTCATAAGAAAGAATAACTTACCGATACAATTATGTTAAATGGAAGTCCCTTGCTAAATTTTATTCGAGTCACCGTGACTTCTATATATGATCATCAGCTTGTCATCTCAGTCCATTGCTGAACAGAGGCCTCTCCTATTACATCATACATCATCAGCCTATGATAGTCCACTGCTGGACGTAGGCCTCTCCTATTAACTATGCGTATAGACGCATTAGGAGGTAAATGCCCATAACCGCCACGCTGGGCAAGCGGATTGGCGATCGCAGTAATGTGTCCACTATGATGACGCTGCTGCCCATCATCAATCTTTTATTAAATAATGGTCAGTGACAATTCAATCCCTTAGTCGACTCTTACGACACCCGCAGGAGGAGTTGGGGTGGTGACAAATGTATTCTTACTGCCGTCACCACACGGCCGATCCTCGGCCCTCTCCTATTAACTACGAGTAATTAATTTTATTGTTACCAAGCGAATACTAAACAGGTACAGTCCAGGTCATTAATCTGGGCGGAGTAGTGACCGAGTGACGTCACACGAGTCATGCAACCTCGGTGCGGTAGTCACCGCTTTAATATGATAGCTAAATATAATATATCGTAGGTAATACCGATAGTCAGAATGATCGTATTAGTATAGGTAACGAAAGAAAACCCGGCTCAACCAACCATCTGAAACTAAGACGGGAATCGAATCCGATGATGCCTTTGTCTAATGGTTTACATATGTATAATTAGTAAGTTAGTGCTACTACTGTTATAATTATAACACAAATCAAAATATTTGACAGTTATCTTCATTTTTGAACTGCGCGGTGTGGTGTCACAACCCCAGATTTTTTCCGTAAGCGTCGTAAGAGTTGACTAAAGCATTGAAGTGTCACTGACAATATTTACGAAGATTGAAGCAGCATCATCATAGTGGACACACTATTGCGGTCACCAGTCACCAACCCGCTTGCCCAGCGAAGCGATTATGGGTATTTGCCTCCTAATACGATATTAGGCCTATGTCCAACATTGGCCTGGGATAGGCTGATGATGATGGTAAGAAACTTTCTTTTTTAAGTCGCTCTGAAGTTCAGAAGAGAGATCTAGAGCTCCGTATAGATATTTCCGATTTCCGAAATTATCCATATGAATGACGGAAATGAAATGATGGAGACTGTAATATTCTAGATCTAGAAACACTGGAACTTATCAGATTTACCTGCTATTGCGTCCATACGCATCATAATATGAGGGGCATTTTTCCAGCAGTGGACTATAAAATATTAAAGTCACGTTAAACTGTCGCTTTTAATCTGATCATCATCAGTCTATATGATGATGATCAGATTAAAAGCGACAGTTTAACGTGACTTTAATATTTTATAAATTACTTAGAAATCGCGCCATTAGAATCCAGTAAAAAAGCATATCTAAAAAACTAGATTATTTTTATTTTAATCGAGACGCGTTCTCACATTAGTCTCTCACAATGTTCAACGGGCATAGAGCACGCAACGCTCTACTTTCTTTTTCTTTCCGCTCTGAGCATAGATGCTAGAATGCCATATGTGAAAGGTCATTACTGTCGTTAGGTTGGCATGATGGAAAGGAGTTTTTGATTGGAGAATTTGTGACGGTTGACCTAGGTTTAGACTACACGAGATTGCTAGTTTATTTAAACAGGGTGTTACCGTGACACAGGCTTTTACGAAAATGGGTAATAATACGCATGCCTGTTTATCGTTTTCAGGCATTAAGAGTTGACAAATATTTAAATTAACTGTGAAATTAATTTTATTTCCTTCGAACGATCTATGTAAGGCATGTCCTGCTTAGTTGTCAAACGTCGCGAGTGGCTGCGGACTATCATTGCCAAGCTAATTAACGATTCATTTTGAAGTATGTACCAACCTATATCGCTTCACACTGAACTTTTTTTAGAAAATTAATTACGTTTAAAATTTGAATTTTAAATCAAATAATACCGAGTGTTCGGTTGAAATTCTGCATCTCAATCCTCGGTTTCAATAAAAGCCTGCATGATGTTAACACACTGTATATCATTACAAATGACTTGCTTCAGTAGAAAAAGGTAAATAAACTTAAATGGTGCGAAGAGACCTTACTTTATTCCTCAGTAGTTTTTAATGACATGATGCATTTGTTGTTTCATTGTAAAGTAATGTTTTACAGTATAAACTTGTAAGTAATATACTAACCAAAACAAACTTGTTACAAAAAAATTACGCGAAATTAAATTTTTCTAAAAGCGGTTGTCACACGGTTTTTTTAAGAGGGCGCATACACCCAAATACCCAATTGTAAGCAAACCAGTGTCGCGTTTTATAAAGTTACAATTTACAATTTTGCTGTTTGCCTCTCTTTCTAGCCAATATGTGCATGCGTTAGAGAGGCAAACAGCTAAAATGTAACTTTATAAAACGCGTCCCTGTTGGTTGCATGAAATGTTACTAGAGTTGTAGGCAGCTCAGTTACAATGGCGAAAACCCCGAATATTATGCATGCATAATAATTCAATTGAGTTTGACAACGCATCTTTACATTCTAAAAGCATTAACCCAAAAAAATAAACATAAAAACTATTACACCGTAAAATTAATAATTCGCTACTGGCAACATTGAAATTAAAACAATATTAAGGCGGATCTCGCACGAGATAACTACCATAGACTACTTAATTGACACTAAGAATATCATTTATTTCTCACGATCTTACTTCCGCAGAGGAAAGGAAAGTATGAACAATGTTTGCTTACGTATCAAATAAGGTCGCGTAACCAGCGTATTGTTTTTAAATTACTGCTTTTGCAAGTGCAAGAAACTGATAACCGCATTCAATAATGTTTGTGTTTTTTCAACATCAGCCTCTGTAGCCTAGTTGGTAGTGACCCTGCCTACGAAGCTGGAGGTTCCGGGTTCGAATCCCGGCGAGGGCATTCTTTGTGCATTTATTTATCACAAATGTTTGTTCCTTGGTCGTGGCTGTCTATGTATCTAAGTATCTATATGTATCTATCTATTATATATATCGTCGCCTGGTACCCACACCACAAGCCTTAATTGAGCTTACCGTGGGACAAGGTTGATTTGTGTAAGATGTCCCAAAGATATTCAAAGATATATTTCAACATTCAGCCGTGTGGTGACGGCAGTAAGAATACATTTGTCACCACCCCAACTCCTGCGGGTGTCGTAAGAGTCGACTAAGGGATTGAAGTGTCACTGACCACTATTTGATGAAAGATTGATGATGGGCAGCAGCGTCATCATAGTGGACACATTACTGCGGTCGCCAATTCGCTTGCCCAGCGTGACGATTATGGGCATTTACTTCCTAATGCGTTTATACGCATAGTCAATAGGAGAGGTCTACATCCAGCAGTGGACTATCATAGGCTGATGTTGATGATGAAACATTGTATTCTTTCGATATCAAGGTACTGCTGGATAACGGGCTCCCCAAAATAGGGTAATATGCTATAATCGCCACGCTTGGTAGGCGGGTTGGCGAATGCGGTCCACTGAGGCGTCTGGATTTTTATAACCAAAAATATAAAAGTTTTATTGCAGTTAGACGACAATGAAAATGCAACAACTCACAATACTGAAACAAAATATGTAATACCTATACGTATCGTAAATATATGTATGTTCATCATATATTCTGTTCAACAATAGGCATGATGAATAGCAAGTCAAATTAGCATCTTTTTTAGAACTGTCAACGATCACCACTATGGAATTTTGAAAATACTCAAAAGTGACGTCACGTTTGAGCACTGCCAAATGACCTACTTTTAAGTTCTTTTCAGTTTATTAAATAGAAGTTCTGTACAAAAATTACTGCAATCTACATCTTAGTTATAATTGCTTCGTGTAATATGTCGTGCATAATGTTAAATAATTTATTTTAACTACAGTCATCATCCTTATTCCTGGCCAGAAAATGGCGACAAATTAAAAAAATATAGGCGCGAAAAGTTGTCTGCCCATAGAAAATTGCCGCCTTTTATTACTGACAGGAGTGACAGGTATCATCATCATCATCATCAGCCTATGATAGTCCACTGCTGGACCTAGGCCTCTTCTATTAACTATGCGTGCCACGCTGGGCAGGCGGATCGCCACGCAGTAATGTGTCCACTATGATGACGCTGCTGCCCATCATCAATATTTTATCAAATAATGGTCGGTGACACTTCAATCCCTTAGTCGACTCTTACGACACCCGCAGGAGTTGGGGTGGTGACAAATGTATTCTTATTGCCGTCACCACACGTGACGCAGTGAGAGGGATGGATGAGTTTAAATTGATACCTATTCGACGCAACCTGTCGTATTAAATAGTGATTTAAAGAACATTTGCTAATAAATCCAAATGCCACACGAAATCGCTTTAAAAATGCCAGAAGTCAACGTTAGAATAAGTTTGTTTTGACGACGCTAATAGCTAGCGAAACATGCGGAAATAAGCATCAACTGTTATTAAATATCTTTTCCTCTGGAACCGTTAGTCTCAAGAAAATCGCTACACAATCGCACAAGACAATAGCAAGAACGCGACACGCCTGACAAATGTAATTGGGTTATAGTCGTCGGCACAGAAACTATAGGCATCTGGCTGCAGGGCATGCCCATATATCCCACGTGCCTTGACTTTCCGCAAACTCTATCTATGCGGAATGGATTCTGCGAACGATGATTGGTTTCATTATTTCTTGCGTGATACATTGCAAATTGAATGTAAAAGTTTGCTGTAAAAAGCTAGTTAGCTACATGACGATGAATGTCGGTATTGTCGTTCATAAATTGCGGTTTATGTTTAAAAACCTATTAATTTCTTCTAAATCCTAATCGCAGATGTAATGTAACCAAGTTAGTGTGAAAAAACACTTATTTAAAGGTTTAAAGACACGAAACCTTAACCTTAACTTTTTTTTAAATAAATACTTAATCTAGAGAGATTCGGGCATTTGAAATAAGTGTTTATCACAACTCAAAGTCAAAACTTTAAACGTCCTTTCAGTCTTAAAGTTTAAGCTCGACTCCTCGTGAGGCCTTATCGCTGGCTGTGTGACTCAACCTCGTATAAAGGCTTACGAGGTTGTGTCAGTAAAATATATTTCTATACAAAATGCATACATTTCATATACGAGGATGAGGCATACGAGGTTGAATCACACAACCATCGTTATGTCATATATACATTACATAACATTTTGACTTTATAGATATAGTGTCAAAGCTAAAATTCGGTTGAATTAAGCGACGTCACTAGGCCTCAGGAGGCTATACCTAAATGCCTGAAGAGTCAATAAATATAATAAAGTTAGGTACTTTATACCAGTATCCAATGGACTCCGACCCAAAGTGAGTTCTGAAGGGACACCACGATCTATTAATGAGATTCAGTTTAGGACCTAACATAGCGTACCTGTCAAACTAAAAAAGATGCAAGGATAGCAATAACATATAGCTGGAGAGTGGAGAGCCAGTGAACCCTGGGAGTAACTGGATTCTAGTCTTCCGTGAAACCCCTCCGACAGAGTGCACATACACACAAATTTAATAAAGACAGTATTCATTGTATCCTATTGTATTAAATACTGTATTTTATAATATTTCACGTGCTTACAAAATCTTTTTTCTAACTGTTGTCTAATACCACCCGCTGCTGAATGTATTAGCGATGTAGTAACCAACATCAATTAATCTCCTCTGTATTTTTTTTTAATCCGTCATTATTTTTAAAACTGTACAATTTATATACATAAATTAAATATAACTAATCTAACTAACCTAAACTATATCTAAGATTGGCCCTTGTGGCAATTGTACCGAGGATGCTGGCGGCATTTGCTCGCTGTATCGCAATACTGATGCGCTGTGCGAGGAAGTAAATTAATAATAAAAACTGACAGCATGTTTCTTTTATTCCAGTTATCCGTAGCCGAAGTAGAACTGCGGGCGGCCGCTGAAGAGCGAGACAAACTCCTCAACGATGCCAACTACAACAGCCTACAGAACGACGAAGCCGTCACACAGGCCAGGCGGGAGAGAGACGAGGCTATTGAGAGGAAGAAGACGGCTGAGGTAAGCTCTCAATTCCTGTATATAATCAATGTTTGTCAGCCTCCGTAGCCTAGTTGGTAGTGACCCTGCCTATGAAGCTGGAGGTTCCGGGTTCGAATCCCGGCGAGGGCATTTGTGTATTTATTTATCACAAATGTTTGTTCCTTGGTCATGGCTGTCTATGTATTTAAGTATCTATATGTATCTATCTATTATATATATCGTCGCCTGGTACCCACATCACAAGCCTTAATTGAGCTTACCGTGGGACTAGGTCGATTTGTGTAAGATTTCCCAGGATATTTATTTATTTATTTAATGTTGTAAAAGTGAATTGAAACCAAACGAGCGAATGCTCATTCTATCCCCCACTCTACGAAATTCGTTCGTTACACAAACCGTGATACGTCGAAATTCGTTGATTTCGTAGAGTGGGGGATAGAATGAGCATTCGCTCGTTTGGTCTAAATCCACCTTAAGCAGATGGAAAAGAATCTGTTAATGATAACTAAAGCGTACATGGAAGGAACAAGAATTTATGTGACAATACATAGAGGTAAATTTGTGTCCCTGCTGAATATTCTTCAAGTGTTTTTCCAATTTTTCTTTCAATTCAAACTCATAAAAAAGACAGATGAAGAACAAATAACGGCGAAAGCCGACTCCCGTTGATGGAAAATAAATTCAACGTAATGTTTTCGCGAAACCGGATTCACTTCAAGAATGTTCTGGCAATTTTTAACATATTTTTTACAAAAACAAAAAATTTGTCAAAATAGAAAGTTTATTTTGTTTTATATTGATCTATTTCTCATTCCTCCAAATACCTTGACTATTTGAAAACTGTGCAATTCTTATGTTAACATGAACTATCAAAGCACAATCTTGAATATATCTTGATCTTACAAAGAAGTACACTGCTCAGCCGCTCTCAGGAGCGTTAAGTCACTCCTGGATTCACAGGGTCTTTGGATCGACTTCAAACAACCGAGTACTGCCTGAGAATCTATCAAATCAATATTAAATACAAATACAAATAATTTATTCGTGGCAAATATAACAAAGCATGACAGGACAAAACAAAACAGTCAAATTCAGCATTTTAGTACGGTCAAATCGTACATAATTTTACCCTAAACTCGCAAATCAAGTAGTATCGCTGCATTTTTGGTATGTTGTTTAGACACCATAGGACAGTATAAAACCATATTTTGCAAGCAAAAAAAAGTTGTGCTAGCTGGGTAGTACGTGAAAAACTGCGAAATTTACGGCCATTTTTTAGTTTCTGATTTTTATTTAAAAAACCTTACGTTTTTTGATATCATATGTAAGCAAACGTTTAAAGACTAATAAATTTCCAACAAGTTGAGCTAACATGCATTACCGTAGGTCTTATAGTTTCAGAGATTCGAGACTTTAAAAAGTACCTACCCCTTTTTGTAAGCTAGATAAAATTTTGTGTTTTGCTAACGTTTTCGACTTAATATCGCCTCACCTAATTATGCCACGAAAAACATGCAATAATGACCTTATAGCGCACTTAATATTCTTTAATTTAAGGGTAAAATTAGGTCAGTGAACTTTGTAGTTGAAAGTATAAACCCGAAATTCCAAAGGCAGGAGGCCCGCTATCTAAGTTTTTCATACAAATCGCAAGTCGAGTTGCAAAGCTGAAATTTTGGTATATTACGTATAAAGGCCTTATAGATATATACGAAAATGCATATTAAAAGAAAAACAAAAAAATAAATTGGGCATAGGACGTAAAAAACGGAAAAATAATCGTACTTTTTTTAGTTTTTGACGTTTAACGAAAAATCTATTATCTTTTTGATACTGATTGCTATAAAACTAAGAAAGAACATTAAATTTGAAAGGATTTGAGCTACGTTGCATCACCGTAAATTATATATATTTTGAGATACGACATTACATAAAGTGCCCTTTTATCAAAACATAAACAAATTTTAGGTTACGTTAAAGCTATTCACTAAATATTGGCAAAACGTTCGCGCTAATCATTAGCTGGCAACCCTAGCCAAGTAAACAGTGCTTTATGAAGCTCCTCGCTAAATTAATTACTAATATATTATAATAACTTAATATTTTGCCTAATAACTAACCTAAATCTTAAAGGTTACTTACGGTTTGTGAAAGTGCACCTCAAGAACACTTATAACGGCAAATATTGTGAAAAACAAATCTGGTAAGACGCAAAATGTGATCGTTACATTCCCAAGTGCATTCAAAAGTGTTGAAAACATTATTTACCACCATCATTAACCAAAAATAAATAAAAACGTAACTGTTCCACTAACACCTGATTGGATGCCAATGACATATGCCATTTTGACAGCCGTAACAGTGTTGCTACCGTTAAAAATATTCGTCCGGAAATCTGGCAAAATCGATTCGATTTATATCGATCCTTCACTGATTTGTCACAGCGCCCACCAGAGGACACTACTTGTGAAATCTTAAGAGCAATATTATAAAACTTGCGTCGGAAGATGGCATCAAAGGTCAACTGCCACAAATGCGGATCGATTGTAAACGTTAAAAATACACTCTTATGCTCACTATGTAAAAACAGGTATGAATTCGACTGCGCGGGCTATTCCGAGAGTAAGTATCGCCTGCTAAGTAAGGAGTTAAAAAATACATGGAAATGTAAATCCTGCAATACATCAAAAAAAGATAATAAGGCACCAAATAACACAACAAAAATGACACTGAGAAATAGAATAGGACGAAATATTGATACTAACACTGACAACGCGACTACATCCTCCAAGCCCTCATCGCCGAGCATTTCGCCTTGCCACATTTCTCTGGGTTCCAACTCGACCCCCAAAGCTGAAGACGTCAATAGTAGCTTGCCTGGTGAAGAGGACCCTAGGGCACTCTCAAAAAACACAAACTCCAAAACGATAAAGCGAAACGAAAGCCCACTCGTTACAACGATATCACCAATAGGAAAAAATATTGATTTAAATGACGAACCACAACAACCAGAACAGCAAAAGTCAATCCTTAATGTTTCCAATGACTCAGCCCCTTTGATTTCTCATACCGCCACAGACTCCTCTCTCTCCATAGATTCTTCGTCGAAATCTATGTCACCATCCGATAAGCTATGCAGGAGCGCGGAAGGCCTCACACGTGAGACGTGTATACAAAATAATGAGCTCTACGAAAAAATATCTACTCTCGAAACTGCGCTAGCCAGCGCCGAAAATGAACTTGAGAATAAAATCCTAGAAAATAATGAACTCCAGAGAAAAGTCGACAAGTTAACCGTGGAAATAGCAGTTCTACAATCATTATGCTCATCACCATCGACAGAATTTAAATCAAGCTCTAGAAAAAAGCAGAGACGAACGTTATTAAACAATGATTCGCAAAGATCACCCATTTCGACCTCTGTCTTTAAAGAAGATTATAGAAACTTTGAATACAGCAACCATCTTTCAAAATTTCAAATAAAAATCACAGAACTTGAAGAATTGCTAACAAATGTGGGAAAGGATATTGTAGGTATTACAAATCGGTTAGAAAATCTGACTGATAAACTTCATCAACCTAAGGACATTGTCAACATCGATCTAATGGAACATAGTAACAGCATGGACTTGTGCAGTAAACCAATATCGACAACTGACAAAAGTGGAATTAGCGATATAAAGACCCAGCAAGTAAATAAAATGTGTATCGTAAGTAACTACAACCATAATACAGTATACAATACGGCTGAGATTAAGTTCGACGGATATCAAATATGCCACCACCGTTTTCCTCAGAGTGGAATTTCTCAGATGCTGGATGGACTGGACAACATTCTGCTAGAATATTCCATGAAAGATATATGTGTAATTCTGATAGGATCCAATGACTTTATTCAAACAAATAATTACGCAGAAATTGTTGACATAATTAGAAATAAGTTAACACATGTAAACAATACAAACATTATCATTTGTTCTCCAACTTTCAGACTAGGCAAATATCATAACTTGTTCAACAAACGCGTAGAAACATTTAATCAATTATTGTACTTAGATATCTTGCAGCATGAATATGTCTATTTTGTAGATTCCAATTGTAATTTAGAATATTCTGAAAAAATGTTTTGGACCCGGAGTGGACTAATAAACAATACAGGTCTAGGCAGGATTTTTAGTGACATAAGACTATGTCTTCCTGAGATATATTACAGGAATGGTACAGGTACTCACTCTGCATTTACGAGTATTGAAAGCACAGGTCTCGTTATAAACGATCCAAAAAGTAGTGAGGTCTGTCTAGAGAAAGATCAGCTACACATAACAAAGTCCAATTTAGAAATTAATAACCACACTACTACACTGGAACCATCTACCCCTCAATCATTGTTGCATACTGAGGTTCCAACGCCTACCAAAGATTCTGCAGATTCTCTAAGCCCCGATTTAAAATCAGCGCAGAATGATAGTTTTTTTCGTGAATAACTATTTCTGTGTTTTGCACCAAAACATTGCTGGCGTTCTTTCGAAGAGAGACGAAATAGAAATAACACTTAAAGAACTAAGAAGCAAAGGCATCCTGCCAACAGCACTGTGTTTTTCAGAGACGTTCTTAAGCTCAGGAAATGAAAGTAACCTCTTCTTAAGCAATTACCAGATAGCATCTTTCTACTCACGAAAAAATAAAAAAAGAGGTGGAGTAGTAGTAATGATACAAAAAAACATTTATTATGACGACCTTGTTGCCTTAAAACAATTTTCAGTTGAAAAAAAATTCGAATGCTGTGGCATAGAAATTACAAATCAAAACCTAATCATTATATGTATATATAGAACACCAGACTCTAATGTACATGAATTCCTAGGCCATTTAAATAATCTTTTCAGATTCCTACAAGCTAAACGTAACAAAAGAATTATTATATGCGGCGATCTTAATATAAACACCATGACTAACAACAACATTGCAAAGGAATACTTGAGTCTACTAGACAATTACGGTTTATGTAATCACATCAACGTGCCCACCCGCAAAAATAATTGTATTGACCATATTATCAGCAATATTCCTAAAGCTAAAGGTAAAACCTACCCTCTAGGCCTATCAGATCATGACACAGCACAAACGTTAACATTTAAAATGAAAATTAATAATAATTTTGCACCATATCATTATATTAAAAAAAGGGACTATTGCGAGGAGAACATTAAAAAGTTTAAAGAATCTATTAATAGCTTATCATTTTCTGAAATTTACGAAACATCTGACGCTGACAAATCCTTTGACATACTACACAATTATTTAATATTATTTCATGACCTATGTTTTCCCCTTCTTAAAGTTAAAATAACAAAACATACAAATACACACAAATGGCTAACAAAATCTTTAAAAAAATGTTGCATAAAAAAACGTAGGCTATACTACCAATATCAATTAAATAAAAATATTGAAACAAAGCGTGAACTACAATCCTACACACGCATACTAAGGAAATGTATTACCAAATCACAACAAATATGCAACACAAAACACATAAACGGAGCTAAAAACAAATGTCGGGCAGCTTGGAATATAATAAAACAAAATTTTGATCAGCCGTCGCCTAAAGAAATACGTAGCATCGAAGACATGAAAAGCATCACATTGGAAACTCCTCAAGATATAGCCGAGGAGTTTAACAAATATTTCAAAGACATCAATAAATTCCCGACTACAGACATGACCGCAGACAAGGGAAAACCACTTAGAATCATGCCCCCATAGCATTTTTCTGGCACCCACCTCGCCACCTGAGATATACAAAATAATCCAGACACTAAAAAATACTCAGTCTACAGGTTATGATAAAATACCCACAGCCCTATTGAAAGAAGTTTCTCTTCCTCTCTCACATCATATTTCGCACTTGATAAATTTATCTCTTGAGCATGGTGTGTTCCCCAACAGTCTAAAAAAGTCTATTATAAAGCCAATATTTAAGAAGGGTGACAAGTCCAAACTCTGTAACTATAGACCTATCACATTGATCCCAACTATTTCCAAAATATATGAAAAGGTTATGTACGTGCGTATAGAAAGCTTTTTAGAAAAGTATAGAATACTGAAAAACAGAACAAAATGGTTTTAGGAAAAGAAAATCCACAACATTGGCTTGCTTCCATCTCAATGATCGGATCACTGAATGTATTGACCCGAGGCATACCTGTGGGTGTACTGTTCCTTGATATGTCAAAGGCATTTGACACCGTATGTCATGAGCTTCTTTTAAATAAGCTCTACAAGTACGGTATTCGTGGACCTGCCTACGCCTGGATTGAAAGCTACCTAAGAAATAGAAAACAATGTACTCAAATAAATAAGACTCTTAATAGAGAAGTTAGAACATTTACCTCTAGCTACCAAATCAACGCATATGGCGTCCCTCAGGGGAGCATTCTGGGGCCCCTATTATTCTTATTGTATATTAATGACTTACCAGACTCTATCAATCATGACTGTATCTTATTTGCTGACGACACAACAATAATAGTGGAGGGTAAAGATTTGGAAAGCTTTGAGGATGATGTAAATAAGGCTCTAAGTGATGTAAATAGGATGGCTTAACTTAAATCATCTCCAAATTAACTTAGCCAAGACTAAATTTATGCAATTTAGATCGTACCAGTCTGCTAATATCAAATTGCACATAAAATATAATTCTAACGACATAGAAGAGGTAGAGAGTACTGTTTTTCTTGGCTTTACTCTAGATGTTAATTGTAACTGGAAAGAGCATGTTGACTTAGTTTGTAAGAAAATTAATAAATTCCACTTTGCATTATGGCGTATTAAGAAATCTGTCTCTACACAAGCTGCTCTAACAACATATCACGCCTACATCTTGTCAGTCCTGAGATACGGAATCCTCTTATGGGGAAATTCTGTTGACACAGATCGCGCATTTATAGCACAAAAGAAATGCATCAGAACCTTATACGGAACAAACTACCTAGAACCATGCCGGCCGTTTATTCCAGAAACTGAATTTACTCTCATTGCCGTGTCTGTACATTTTTGTAATAGCTAATTTTGTAAAGACTCACCTTGATCTCTTTACTTGTATTGATAAAGAAAGAACAAGAGAGCAAAGAAAATATCGCTTAGCATTACCCACTCACAATAAATTAGTATTAAGAAACAAAAGCGCTCACAGCATGTGCGTCAAGATTTTTAACAAACTTCCAACAGAATTTAAATCTCTACCTGAACGCGAATTTAAATTAAAATTGTTTAAATTCTTAAGTCAAAACTGCTTTTATAGCATTAATGATTACTTGGATTATAAATTCCTGATTGACATGATTTAATTACTATTTCTTTCTAATATTTTTCCAATTTTTATTTTGTACAATTATTACTTTCAATTTATTTTAGTTATTTCAATTCTGTGACATATTTATTAACTGGGCTCACATTGATCTAATTTTAAATTCTGTACCTGTAGATCAATCGAATTCTTAAATTTATTCAATATTTTTTTTTTTTTTTTGTAATTACTGCATGCATATTTGACATCCTGAAATGCATTTTGACATTGTAACATGTAGTTATTAATTAGGTATTCGATGTAGTCTAGATTTATACTGCTTGCATTTGACTTAATTGCAATTTAAATGCTATGCTAATTTTCACATGCCTAATCAGGCTAAACATATTATGGACACAGCTTTATAACATGTACCACCTTTACTACTATGTAATTACCATATGTTTCTGTGAATAAACGACATTCATTCATTCATTCAAGAAAAAAAAGTAATTGTAGATAATAACTACATTAAATTTGGAATAAATTGAGCCGATAACGATTACTGTAAGTCTTATAGTTGGGGTATACGAGGCTTCAAAACATGCATTTATTTTCTTTACTTAATGAAGGGCACATTATATCTCTAAATCTATATAATTTAGGGTGATGCAAGGTAGCTCAAATCTTTTCAAATTTAATATTCTTTTATAGTTTTATAGCAATTAGTATCAAAAAGTTACAGTTTTTTAGTAAAACGTCAAAAACTAAAAAAGTCCGATTTTTTTTTCAGTTTTTTACGTCCTATCCCTAAATCCTTTGTTTTTTTTCTTGTAATATGCATTTTCGTACATCCCTATAGACCCTATATAATATACAAAAATTACAGCTTTGCAACACGACTTGCCATTTGTATGAAAAACTTATTAGCAGGAGGTCCGCCCTGCTTTTTGAATTTCGCGTTTTTAGTTTCAATTACAAAGTTTACTGACCTGATTTTACCCTTAAATGAAAGAATATTAATTGCGCTATAAGATAATTATTTCATGTTTTTCGTAGCATAATTAGGAAACGCGATATTAAACCAATAACGTTAGCAAAACTCAACATTTTATCTAGTTTACAAAACAGGGTACTATTTGAAGTCTCGAATCTCTGAAACTATAAGACCTACGGTAATGCATGTTATCTCATCTTGTTACAAATTCATTCATCTTTAAACGTTACCTGATACATATTGTCAAAAAACGTAAGGCTTTTTTTATAAAAATCAGAAACTTAAAATAGACAGTAAATTTTCACAGTTTTTTACGTATAACGCAGCTAGCACAACTTTTTTTGCTTGGCAAAATGTGGTTTTATACTGCCCTATGGTGTCTAAAATAACATACCAAAAATGCAGCTTTTACTACATGTTTTGCGAGTTTAATGTACGATTTGACCGTACTATTTAATATTATACCACGAAATGGACTCGCCTCAGCATAATGTCGACCCGAAAGCCAACGCTGATCTTCCGGCGAGCCCATTTTTGTTGGGCCACGATCGCAGCGTGTGAACATGAATGTCATTCTTTATGTAATATTTCCAGGTGGCGTTAGCCAAGACCCGTGTAGAGCTGATGCAGGCAAACAGCCAGCTCTACGAGGCTGTGCGGCAGAAGGTGGACCTGGGGCAGCAGCTTGAACAGTGGCAGGTTCGTCACCTTCTCCTTTTTTAGGGTTCCGTAGCCAAAATAGCAAAAACGGAACCCTTATAGATTCGTCATGTCCGTCTGTCACAGCCGATTTACTCGGAAACTATAAAT
>JALPQI010029275.1:0-11643 GCA_025490895.1 Thaumatotibia leucotreta
AATAAATATACATTATAATGCCCTCGCCGGGATTCGAACCCGGAACCACCAGCTTCGTAGGCAGGTTCACTACCAACTAGGCTACGGAGGCTGACAATTAGCTTTATATTTTCTCATTTCAGATCATCATGACAATAACGATGATGCAGCAATGTGTGTTAGACCAACAAAAGAGAGGTAAGGATCGATTAATTTACATAATTAAAGGCCTTCATAAAAACATTTATCCGTGCGGTGACGGAGTAAGAATACAAAAATCACCGCCCCTCTCTTCCCGTGGGTGTCGTAGGAGTCGACTAAGGGAAATACTGAGTATCCAGCTTCTCAGCGGTGGTAGGGTATTTTTACTAGTACCCGCCTGGTTGGCTACCACCGTACATTCGGTGTAAACGCCCGTGAAATGACTTACCTTCGTGTTTGCCGTGTTTCGGGGTCAGCCGGTGTATTTACCAGCATCTAGCGGGCCAGCAAGGCGGTGGCAACTAACAGGTTACTGATTGTCTCCTGTTCGTTGCCGCCGCGATTTGGGCTCTACTTTTCACTTACGATCAGGTGGAGTGGAGCCACTTTGTGGTGCCAACGTTATTTTTATTGGGTCGGCAACGCGCATGTGACACCCTGAGGTTGCAGGCGCCCATAGGCTACGGTGACTGCTTTCCATCAGGCGGGCCGTATGCTTGTTTGCCACCGACGTGGTATAAAAAAAAAAAACAAAATTCAAGAATTGTAACTAACGTGAGACTCAAACATATTAAAATATTTTGGACCCGGGTTACTCACTTATTTAAGTCGATGACTGCTCAACATGTTTCGACCCGTTAAGAGGGTCCTCGCCCGGAGCACCCTCGGCCAAATCCCGACGCGTGAGTAACCCGGTTCGATAATATTTTAACAAAATTTAACGTTATAATTTTCGTGTTATGTAGTAAAATTTTATGTATCAACTTTGCACTGAAAAGGGCGACAAATTCATGCTTTCTATGAGTGATCAACAATACGAACCTATCCCCCTTATTGGCATCCCCCAGTGGCAAAAAATAAAACTGGGGACCTGTCTAACAGGGATAATTATCGGCCTATCTCACTTGCGACAACTGCGGCGAAGATACTCGACCGTATGCTGGATGACATACTGGAACGGCACCTTAAAATACAGGATACCCAGTTCGGCTTTAGAACAGGATTGTCGACAGAGAGTGCCATTTTAAGTCTCAAGCATACGGTTGGGTATTAGACGCGAGGAAGCTCGCCGGTGTATGCGTGTTTCCTCGACCTGTCAAAGGCATTTGACAGGGTAGACTATAATATTTTGTGGAAAAAACTGGAGGACTCAGGCGCACCGGCAGAACTAGTGAAAATTCTGAAATATTGGTATCGTAACCAAGTAAACCAGGTGAGATGGGCCAAGGGTCTGTCCTCGCAGTATAGGCTTGAGTGTGGAGTTCGACAAGGGGGACTCACATCTCCTAGGCTTTTCAACTTGTATGTAGACGAGCTGTTAGCCCGGCTCAGCAGTATGCATGTCGGATGTCATATTGATGGAGTTTGTATCAACAATATAAGTTATGCAGACGACATGGTACTGTTGAGTCCGTCTATCAGTGCCTTGAGGAAAATGCTGGCAGTATGCGAGTCGTATGCTGGAGACCATGATCTACAGTATAATCCCAACAAAAGCGAGCTCTTGGTATTTAAGGCGAGAGGTACAAGATTAACCGCTGTACCTCAGGTAAAACTGCAGGGGACCACCCTGGTTCAGGTGGATAGGTTCAAATATCTGGGTCATGTCTTAAAGGATGACCTGAGTGATGACCTAGATATTGAACGTGAACGCAGGGCATTGGCTGTAAGATCAAATATGCTGGCCCGCAGGTTTGCTCGAAGTACTAATGAAGTGAAAATAGTTTTATTCAAAGCCTACACCCAGTCACTGTACTCGAGCAGCCTGTGGGTGAAGTATACCAAAAAAGCGTACAATGCCCTGCGGATTCAATATAATAATGCATTCAGGATGTTATTGGGGCTTCCTCGGCGGTGTAGCGCATCGAGCATGTTCGCGGAAGCACGCACAGAGAGTTTCGAAGCGGTAGTACGTAAAAAAATTCTCGATGATGCAGCGACTTAGGGTAAGTACCAACAGCATTCTGAGTGTCATTGCAGACAGGTATGACTGCCCAATCCAGTTGCACTGGGTTGAACAAGTTCGAGCTGTGGCTCGATATACACAGAATTGAAGAAGTTAAACTAAATACTTACTAACATACCTAGGTTATATATAAGTTACTAACAACATATGGATGTAAAAAAAAAAATGTCCGAAATAAATGATTTATTATTATATTATTATTTGTATCTCCTTTGGAATCACGGGCTTACAAATCCCGGTTTTTTGATAGGCTTACGCGGGGATATAGATCCAACACGTAGAGGCCCTTTGGAGAAATTTGCTGTGTTGTACACCTGCTGCAACCCATTATTATTATTATTCATAAACGTTTACTAACTTAACAAGCCGCTAATAATTGTTTGTCCCTTTTGCTCTTATGGACACATTGTTAAGACTGAAAGGGACAAACAATTATTAGCGGCTTGTTAAGTTAGCGAACGTTTATGAATAAGGGGGTATATCTTTTCAATTTCCCCCCTTTTACTACTGCCGAAAATTGTTGGACAGAGTATACCACATGTTTGTATGACTAACTTTCTTAACATAACTGACGCTATCGCGATTTTTGTTTTGATAAAGGCCATAACCATGTACAATTTTTTTATTATTCGAGAGTACAGATGTAGTGCAAAATCCTTTCTCTTCGGCTTTTCACAGAAACGCCCGAATTAATCTCCGTCTCAATTAGCTTCAGTGCAATATACAGGGTGTTTTTTTTTCGACCGTTCAAATTCTACGTAGTGAATGTGTAGGTCATACTGACCAACTTTTACTATGGGGACAAAGTCGAAATCGCGAAAAAAAAATCAGCTGTTTCATACATTTCGGCCGGCGTAATGCCGCCAATTTGTATGAAACAGCTGATTTTTTTTTCGCGATTTCGACTTTGTCCCCATAGTAAAAGTTGGTGAGTATGACCTACACATTCACTACGTAGAATTTGAACGGTCGAAAAAAAAACACCCTGTATACCGGTTCATTGTGACAGCAATATGAATTCGGATGTTTCCGTGAAAAGCCGAACAGACAGGATTTTGCTCTATATATTACTTACACTACTTACAGATTATGTAAAGTGAATGATTAATTATTATTTTATTAATTTGCGTCGCCATAATGTTTAAAATATTTAACATGTTTAAACCCTACGTTTTAGTGCCAAATCGTGAATTAATAAATAGGTCATTATCTTGGTACATCTTACACAAATGGACCTAGTCCCGCGTTAAGTCTTGTGATGTGGGTACCAGGCGACGATATATACGAGTAGGTATATGTATAATATAACAGATAGCTACTTAATAAATACATCACAGCCGAGGAACAAATATTTTTTTCATTTTGGGACATCCAATTAGCGTGAGATTAAAAACTTTAATCGCACAGTCATGTTTGTAACGACAATTTAGCATTAAACTTGAATAAAATCTTTATTTTGGTGTTAATTTTATAAACTATAAGCGATAATATAATAAAAAACGCTAAATATATCGTACTTAATCGGCGTTACGAAGCTGACTGCAATTAAGGTTTTTTAATTTCACGCTGCACAGTGGTCAGGCGTTCAAAGAACAGTGCTTAAAATTCAAAAGTCGCAATAAAAGTCTAAAAAACAGTACGTAATGTTATATTAAGATTGTATTTAATCTGTAATAAGCGAAATACAAGCTTTAAATAAAGATTCCTACTTTTTGTGAGGTAAATTTCGTAAACCAGTTATGTACAGATCGGATGTCAGCAAAAATTTAATGAGCAAATCAGTGTTACTTGTTATTCTTGAAATTTTGTGGGTAAAAAAACTTTCTTTTGGGACCCTTATTCTTTTTGAAAGACCTATTCAACGATACCTCACACTATAGTACTAACGGCCATTGAGCTATGGTGCGGAAGACGGACAGACGAACATGGCGAAACCATAAGGGTTCCTAGTTTACTACGGAACCCTAAAAACAAGTTACGTGAGAACGAGCAATTGATTTCCCCCCTCCTCGCTCTTAAAAATCATTAAGTACGCTTATTTGTCCTTAAATTTCAGTTTCGTAAAAAGGCTACCGCCAAGACCTTCGGCAATCTTCGGTAGAATTATCACTTGCTCACGATAAAGCACTTTCTAGGCTACAAAACGACATATGAATCATTAAGGGACTCGAAGGGTTTCTAAACTAAAAGCTTCGATATATTTCTCAAATCGAAATCGTCATTGATTGTTTTGATGGCTCGCGTAAAATAAATATTATAATAAAAAAGCGACAGGGAAAATAATAAAATGTTATTAAAAACGATAGAAAATACCCTTGTGTACCTCCATTTAAATAATTATAGCTTTCACTAAAACAGTCGTGTACATAATCAATTTTAAAACGACGAGTAAATATTGCACTTATAGATAACGCGTTGGAGCGTCATGCAGTATATTAACTTTGAAAGCTTATACCAAAATGTTTATTCCCACACATACCAAATATTTTATGTTTTCTAAAACTACGTAGTATAAACTACTCTCCTTGCTAAAAAAAGCAATCAAAGTAGATCATCAATTTATTCGAATTTTAGCTACTACCGTGACCTCTGTGCGCTGTGCCTAAAAAATGCCCAAATACACAAATAATGCCCTCGTCGAGATTCGAACCCGGAACCTCCAGCTTCGTATGATAAGCTTTAAGTATGACTAGTGTTGAAAATGTCGGAAAAAACAATTGTTTTTTTTTCGGGAATATGGGAATATGTGTTCGTTTTTTTTTCCGTTTTTTTCGGGTTTTTACAGAAACAATCAATGTCACTGTCACTCCTTGCCATCTGTTTCGATTGACTTTTCCTCGGTGACATCGCATTCTCCTGGTATAAATGAATATTAAATCTAATTCTGCTTGGTTTAAAGTTCAAAATTATAGTGAAAAATTCGAGAAAAAACGAGCTGTTTGGAAAGAAACGGAATTTAATCCGGAAATTTTCAACGCTAAATATGACACATCACATCATCAGCCTATGATTCCACTGCTGGACGTAGGCCTCTCCTATTGACTATGCATATGCATTAGGAGGTAAATGCCCATAATCGCCACGCTGGGCAAGCGGATTGGCGATCGCAGTAATATGACACTATGACACATATACATAAACATTTCAGGTGCCGTGAAGCCGGAGAATAGTGCGAGCTCTCGGCCCAAAATCGGGGCGCTGAAGGTGACCAGGGGACAGGCTTTACCAAGTGAGTACAACTGCTGTGTCTATGGAACCAATCTGATTGAAATATTTTGATTTCTGTTTTTTAAGTATACTCGCCGTTATTAGAAGTTGCGACCAATGTCAACAAATGTTCACCAAAATCCGCAGTTGGATTCGATGAATCATCAGCTTTAGCTGTGTACATAGGCTACCTTTATAATAGATAGCGTATACCCGAGAAATGTAACTGATATCTACTGTACGAGGGCGGGATGATATGTAACTAGCCTTAGCCATTTAAAAAGTTAGAATTAAAAAAAAACCTGCCTCATTTTTATTACCGTGTCTCTGGCTATCTGTGTTCGAAATTTGAATTTGTTGGCGGGAATATTTTAATATTTTTCTATTATTTGAAAATGTATTGTGTCGCTTGTTTTCAACATGGATAAAAATGAACAAAGAGTTGTGATAAAGTTTCTTCATATGAAGGGTATGAAGGGGATGGATATACATGAAGAGCTAAAGAATGTTTTGGGCGAATGTGCACTTTCTTATGCCACCGTAAAAAACTGGGTGGCTGAATTTAAACGCGGTCGTACAAGTGTCCAAGACGAAGCCCGCCCTGGACGACCGAAAACCGCTACGAGTCCGGAAATGGTCTCCAAAGTACATGACTTGGTTTTGGCCGATCGGCGATTGAAGTTATCTGAAATAGCTGACACTACAGGTATGTCAAAAGAACGGGTACATCATATCCTGAGTGAAAAATTAAATATGAAAAAGTTATCCGCCCGTTGGGTGCCGCGATTGCTTACACACGATCAAAAAATAATTCGGGTGCAAAATTCGAAGGAATGTTTGAGTCGTTTTCAAGGGAATAAAGCAGATTTTTTGCGTCGATTTGTTACAACCGATGAAACGTGGGTTCACCACTACACGCCAGAATCAAAAATCCAATCAAAACAGTGGACAGAATCTGGGTGTTCAGCTAAGAAGGCTATGTCTGTAAAGTCAGCTGGAAAAGTGATGGCTTCCGTTTTTTGGGATGCAAATGGAATTTTAATGATAGATTACCTTCCCAAAGGTCAAACTATAAATGGAGAATACTACGCAAATCTTTTAGATAAGCTTCATGAAAGTATTCAGCAAAATCGACCAGGCTTATCCAAGAAAAAAATAAATTTTCATCAAGACAACGCCAGGGTTCACACATGTGTTAAAGCTATGGCAAAAATCGACGAACTCAAACTTGTACTTGTACGATTTGTTGCCCCATTCGCCTTATTCGCCTGATCTCGCACCGTCAGACTTTCACCTATTCCCTAAGCTCAAAACTTTTTTGGGTGGACAGAAGTTTGCCTCCAATGATGACGTCATAGCCGCTGTAGAGGAGTATTTTGCAGGCCTCGAAAGAAGTCATTTTAAGGAGGGTATTGCAGCTTTAGAACGAAGATGGAATAAGTTCATTGAGCTACAAGGAGACTACGTCGAAAAATAAAATATATTTTTTTACACTTTTATACCCTTTTATTTATTAGGCTAGTTATTTATCATCCCGCCCTCGTACATTGCTATGCGAGCATGATGGGCACTTTTGCGCCGGGGATGACACGGGGTAGTACTTTTGGTACTGTTTGTGGCCTGTAAATTGTATGTTTTTATTAAATATCCTGTCACATTTACTTCTTCTTAGCTTGATTATCAATTAATTAAATAATGAATCAATCAACAAAAAAAATTGCTTTATATTTACAGATATCAGAGTCTACGTGCCAGTACACACGAGAAATAAAATGGAGGCCACCCAAGAATCCCAAAACACCACCATAGCACACGACGATACAATCACCATGCGGCCAGACGAGCCTTTAGAACCCACGTCTGTCCGGATCAAGCAAGAAAAAGAAGACACTGAACATGTAGAAGTACCTGAAAAAAAGGAAACCAGTGAGGTACCAAAAGTCAGTGAAAAGGTATCAGAAATCAGTGAAAAGAAACTAGAAATCAGTAAAAAGGCACCGGTCAGTGAAACAAAACCAGTGATCAGTGAAAAAGAACAGATTACTGAAAGACAGATTAAAATAGAAAAAATGGACATTGATGAAGAATTATCAGAAGCCGGATCAAGTAAGACTGGAGAAAAAGAGCGTAAAATGAGTAACATTATGGACGAGTTAACTGAATTTCTTGATATAAAACCTGAAATTATCAAAGAAGAAAAAGTATCTGACGACGAAGCTACTCAAGCTACTCAAGAACTTACAAATTTACTCAAAATGTCCAACAAAGACTCGAATATTTCAAAAGTTTTTAAAGCGTCTAGCACTTTCGCAGAGGAAGTTACGGATAATCCGGAACATTCAACGGTATACCAAATATCTAAAACCATTCTAGAAAGCCACGTAAAACAGGAAGTTACTGAAATGTCCATAGATGTTGATCCCATAGCAGAGGATTCTATAAGTGCATCCGAAACTTCAGATGTGAGCGTTCTAAATCTACAGCCAGAAATAATACTCAAAGCCGGATACAGAAAACGCAAGATTTACAAATGCAACAAATGTAACTATTCAGGATTCCATAGGGAATATAAAGAGCATGTGAATAACCAATGTAAAACACCAGTTGTTAATGAAATCTGCGCAGATTTCAATTTTAAGTGCACAAAGTGTAATAAAGCATTTCTGAATTTGAAACGGTACGCGGTACATTTCGAAAAGCATGGTTATTCGTATATGTCATGCCCGCAGTGCGAGAAAGTGTTTGAAGGTGTTACAAAATTAATGCCACATATATCGGCTCATATTAAGGGGCAGTTTTGCAAAGTGCAAATTATAAATACGGAAGATACGTGTAAAGTGAACCAGTGTAAGATGTGTGCGGAGGTTGTGGAACCCAAGTGTTGGTTTGAGCATTGGGAAAAGCACTTGGAGCTGAAAGTTGCTGATAAACCTATCGAGAAGGTTAAAGTTGCTGATAGCGGTGAACAGGCCCTCACTCCTAACTCTTTGAAAAATGCTTTAGGTAAGTAGGTATAAGCTTTTCATTTTAGGGACATCCAATTAGCGTGATATTAAAAAATCTTAATTTAACCTCCCTAAGTCCTAGTGACGTCATTTACATCAACTGAATTTTAACTTTGATACTATTCTATAAAGTCGAAATAATTATGTAATATATATATGACATAGGGCCTCACGAGGTTAAGTCAAAGTCGAACTGTTCTTAGTTCAAGTAAGCTTACTTTGATTTAAGAATCATCTGACACAGAAACAAGAAAAAAATCTACTGCCGGTTCTAACCCCCACACCGCTGTCTTGAGAAGAACCAGTAAGAAACTCAGAGGGACTTGTTTTTTTTCAAAACAGTGTAATACATGTTATTAAAATAACATGCATCATGATATTATCATATTACATAAAAAAATATACAGGGTTACTTTTTCACCAGTACAAAAAATCAACATACGTAATAGTAGTCCAAGTTACAGAATACTAGCATTTTTTGTTACTACCCCTTTAGAACAAAAAAACTAAAATACCGATGTTTGAACTTATCCGCAAACCTAATAAGAAAATTGGACGCATTACGCATTATCAATGTACATAACTAGCAAAACACACGAACTGGCAACTGTTTGTTTACAACGTCATCGCACGTGGCATGGCGGCATAGAAAAGCGGCGGCGGTGATAATCAACTTATGATTATGACTTGGCAAAAAAATCTTACTTGATCCCAAATCTTCGTTCATACTTGCACTAAGGACAGAAACTTTCTTCATTGAGGCGTATTTAAACACTTGAAATCAACTTTATGCACAATGATTGGAATAAAAAAACATACCTGATTAATGGAGTCCATTTCTCATACTAATTAATTAATTCACAATTCACATACTTAAGCAAGTGTTCAAAATGTTGGTCGTGGTTATCTAAACACACTCTTGCCCGTTTTTGAATGTTTCCTTCGATATTTCCCAACACAAGTCTGTAGTTCTCACTTTTAAGTTCATCAAATGCACTTATTATTAGATTTTTTAAGTCTTTTAAATTTTGGGCCTACCCTCACCCCACAAAAACAGTCACACGGGGTAAAATCTGTTGACCTGGCTGGCCATAGCTATATTACTGGCATTTTCCAGGCGGGGCACACTTTCTTCAGCGTATAGCCGCTGGGCTGCCACTGTATTTTCCCCAATGAGAAAATAACTACGAACCATTTCGTACGAGCAATTTCCGACTGAAGGTAGTACGATGCGGCGCGCGCGCACATACCTAGGTCAACCGTGACACTGACCGTCCCTGACCTAGTCACCGAGATTGAGGTAACTGCTATGTTGCCAACTCGTGCGCAGGTCGCTCACCCCTTTCCGCCGCCCTCTGCGTCCCGCACCCCGTTGACGTGTTATCATTAGTAGGCCCATTATTTTGCATTTGCATGAAGGATAAATTAATAATAAATGAAAAAAAAATGACAATTTTATTTGATAAATGTAATCTATTGTCGATACCAAATATGTGGGAAAATTTATTGTACCGGTGAAAAAGTAACCCTGTATTATACAAGTTTACAATATGCATATATATATATGAATAGAGATGTAAAGGTCTCTAGTTGTCAGAATAAAGAGAAAAATAAGATGTAGAGATGTAAAAGGTATCTAAACGTCATGATTTTAATATTAAATAATAAGTCAGGTAATGGCATAAGTGGTAAAGAAAAAAAAATAAGCACTCACTTTTGGTGTTCATTTTACAAACTATAAGCGATATTATAATATGAAAACGCCGATCAAGTTTAAATTTCTAAAGATATCGTACATAACTGCAATAAAGGTTTTTTAACATTTTTTAGTTTTGTTATAATTATGAATTTAAAAAAAAAATTCTGTTCACAACTCATGTTTCACCCTATATATCGTATTGATCACATCAGAAGCCTTATTGATTATTATTTTTAACAAAATCTTGTTTTATTTGCAGCTGCCTTAACTAAGCAATTCAACTCAGAATCCCGCGACGCTAAAGTCTGCGTCGTTTGTGCCAGAGTCTTCGACAGAAAGAACGATACAAAACGTCACCATATAGAACATCTTCTCCAAGATGCTTTCGCCAAAATGATAAACACAAACCAGATGTTAAAATGCCAACTTTGCGGCGAGTCACATAAAAAACCTGACGGTTATAAGAAGCATATGCGAGATCACGGGAACCTACCTATTTATAAATGTGGGCTATGTAATAAGACTTTCAGTGATTCGAGTAATTTCACCAAACATAAGAAGATACATAATTTGAAGGCGTATATATGTGATATTTGTAGTAAGAAGTTTCAAGCGAAAAATTCCTTGGAGAAACATATACAGGTTAGTAAAGTCTACTAAAAATTAATAACCTCTGCCTCTTAGCAAAATATAACGAAGGTTTGGGACTCAGAATAGAAGATAAGATGTTTTTGGAAGTCTCAGAAGGGTTGAATTTATTTTTTAAATACTTTACTATTTCTAAAACTTGTAGTAATTTAAAAAAATCCCCATCCTAAACCTTCAAGGCAGAAGGAATATACTTATTTTTTGTTTTTATATAAATTATACACGGTGCTCGCGAGCATGGCGAAAGATTTTAACTATGAATTCTAGACATCAACATAAACAAAAAAATATTATGAGACCTAATGTCAAATTTCACAAAAAAAAACTTTTTTTTTCAGATTTTTTTAATACTTTTTAACATTTCCAATACTTTTTATCAAAAAACAATTTGTTAAAATTAATTTTTTAAATTATTTTTTTAAGGACTGGTTTTTTCGTCAAGTCTATTCTTATTTTTTGATTGTCAGGCAAAAGGTGTGGTTATATTAGAACACATTGTGGTAGCATTGTATTCAAAAATATTTTTTATGACGATTGACGTCGAAAAACTTATTTCGGAAAAAGGTTAATTATCTCTGCACCCAAGCCGAATCCAGGAAATTTTATATAACATTAAATAATCTAAATATGCTCAGGAATTCAGCATTTAAATCTTTCGGAATGCTCACGAGCACCCTGTAGATAAATATTTGTCATAAATATATTTTCCTGTATAGATGCAAAATATATTTGTCATAAATGTATTTTCCTGTATAGATGCACATGGAAACAAAGCCTATGACGTGCGACAAGTGCCAGCGAGTGTTCCACGACCGCTCCTTCTACAACCGCCACTATCGGCAGCACTACGACAAGCTTGCTCCTAAATACAAGTACGTATTACCTAATTACCAGTGATCGGCACCACGCGTGCCACGCGTCGGTGTTTCGTGTAAAAA
>JALPQI010029276.1:0-10648 GCA_025490895.1 Thaumatotibia leucotreta
GAAAAAAAAAATTATACGATTAAAAATATTGATTATTATATTTCTTTGGTATATGACATCTAATATTTATAAATTATACGATATTAACAAAAGCCGATATACCAGGCAACTTCTTTTAATGTCCCAAGTAACCTGTTCAATTTAACGGAAATCAATAAAAACACGGTGTATATCGAACTCTGGTGTCTTTTGTATTTCCCATCCTCAATTGTGTTTCAACGATTATTATCAGAGATGGCAGAAAAATTGTAAACCGTCATTGTATACAGTCTAATATATCCAAAAATTACATTAGAGTGTTAAGTTAACCGAAAGACGCCCAATTATGTTAGTTTGTAAGTGTGTATCGATGCGACAAGACTGCTTGATGTTGCTTTGGTAAAAGATGCCTCTTATATTGATTTAAAATTTCACGATTATCACTCATATTTTACCTAAAGACAAACGGGTCTTAAAACGTTCACTGCGGTAGGTCAATCGACCCCTTACAAAGTATGGTTAATTACAAGTTAAGCTAATTGCCGCAGCGAAGGCGTTTCGTAAACTTACATTTAATTATATCCTGACGTTTCGGGCGTGACGTTACAGCCGTGGTCGCAGGCAGACTGACATTTTTTGCAAAGGCCGAAAAATATGACGAATCACCGCTATTTTTATTACAAACTGTATTTTAAGTAAAATACTTGCCTCTGTACATGTAGTATGATTTTTTCAATGCATATAAATTATACAGGGTGACATATCGTGTGGGAAGAGCGAACAGGGCACAAGGAATGGTCATACTGAGTAAATTACACCATGGAGACAACCATGAAATCGCTAAAAAAACTCCTAATTATGAGTCCATTGATACCTAACTATACAGGGTGTTTTTTTTATATTTCCGTTAAATTGGACACGTTACTTGGGACAGTTACCTGGTATATCAGTTTTTGTTAATTTCATTTTTTTTTTGTTTTCATACATAATAATTGAAATGGCAAGTGTGAGAGAACCTTAAGAATAAGATCTCAGGTGCCTGACGGCACATGTCAAAATAAGTAACATAAGGATGTAATAAAGGTTGCAATACACTTGTTCAGTCATTAAACTATTTTTTTTAATAACTCAATAACAGTAAGAGTTAAGACACTGGTTTCTTAGAGGAATTGATTATTTTAGACCTAAATAAGCTACCCTTTAATTTTACGGAAATAAATAAAAACACCGTGTAAATTAAGGCTCAATTATATCGTAATTAAAAGATTTATTTTCGGGATTTCTTGGTTAGCTCCCTAGTGAAAGTTGTTCAGTGTGCCGTCCCTAGTACCCTGTTCACTGGTCCACGACCCAAATGTCACCCTGTATAATACATCAAAGAGTGACAACCCTATGCTACAAGTATTTTGTGTTACCACGAGTTTGTAATAACCTCGCAAACAACATCCATAAACGAATGAACAAACTTCCACTCTAATATTAACGTAGGTAATTTCACCAGAGTTGAGGTGAATGATTACACACACATCAAAATGAAGTACTAATTGCAAAAACTGTAGTGAATGAACTTGCGTCAAAATATTGAAGCAAATCCCTTGAACAAACTTTTTGGTCAATCTTACAGTTGCAATTGGGTTTGCTGTCAGTACGAAAAAAGAACACTAATTTCAAATTCCCTGCGTGTTTACATGACATGTTGATTTGTGCGTGACCTCAACTCTCGTGGAACTTATCTGTAATTATACATCTTATAATTAGTTTTTTTTTTTATTATAACTAAGGTAAAGAATTTCGACGTCTCTTTTTTACTAGCATAAGGAACAATTGTCTATAAATAAGTTTAAATCCATTGTATGTATACGACTTTAAGTAATCAAAAGATTATTTGTAGTTGCATAATAATATTTTCTGTGACTTATTTTTCAATTATGTTTTTATTAAAAATACCCAAGAGCCAAATGTACCTAGGTACCTATACAGCGCCACTTACTTATCTGACCGTAATTGGAATTACATTGATTTTATAATATTATGAAGGTATAATCAATGAATGGGTGAATATCTGAGCGTTTCAACCGCCTAATTTTGGTGGCATCATTTTTACCGAAGCTTCTAAACGTCTCAACACTTCCACATTTGTATAAGGTACCGTGCCTCCTTCTAATGACAAAGTAGCTCATTGTAACGAACAGAAACTTAAAATGATGCCACCAAAATTAGGCGGTTGAAACGCTCAGATATTCACCCTAATCATAAAGGGTTGATTATTTATTGACTGGTCAAACTTTATGGGTTCAATTCTGAATTCACATTTATTATGGGACCAACAATACCGACATCCTATTTGAGAAAAGAAATCTGATGTTCCATACATATCCGCCTACTAATAAATAAGCTCAGGGTTTGTATGAAACAACAGGTTTTTTAGGTCCCATAGTAAAAGTTCTTCTATATGACCTCAGAATGAACACTCTAAAATTTGGCCGGTGAATAAAAATACACCCTGTAATTTTTAAAACTTAAAACAAAACCAAATTAACATTCTTTTACGGTATGAGGCCTGACATTATTTTTACTGTGAAAGCCGAAAAATAAAGATAAGCAGTCGACCAGCAGACAATTAACTTCCTTTATTATAATAGGTATTTCAAACTCGTGGTAAAGGTACCCTTAAACATGACCATTTTTACAGTATGTACCTACGAACAAATAAAACATGGAAGTCGCACGCCATACAAAATTGACTTTCAAAAACGGATCTTAGATTTCGACGTATGATCGCATTCGACGTCTCGCCGTTGAGTTATAATCATACGTCGCACTCCAGCGGGCAGTTTGGTGGCATGTCAAAATTATAGATAAGGTTCACAAATACATCAATTCATTTTCAAATAATCAGAAGTATTTGTACTTAGTATTTGGTACCTAGTATTTATAATGTACAATTCTAAATATCTTAGCAACTACGGTAGTACGTTAGTAACGTATTATTTTTTAGTATTCATTCAATTTTAAATAAAAATACAATTGACTAGTATGTAAAATAATTAATTTACTAAAGTAACTAGCTATGTTATGCAAATATATTATCAATATTTTATCTAAATTGCCGGCGGTCAACGTTCTTCGTCGGCTTGAAAATATCCATTTTAAATGGGGGAACGTTCTTTCAACATTGACTGAAGTAATTGACAGGTATTTGCATTGTTGAAAATGCTGAAGTGTGTTTTTGTTAACAATATTTGTAGTCTCAACATCTTCGTTTTGAATTAGACTATTTATCATTTTTAGTGTCTCATACCCGGGGATTAAATTTTAGGACACTTTTGTATTTTCAGATACCTATACTTGTTTTCCTTTCGGGTGCAGGTGTACTTTTGACAATTTGTTCAGTCTTATTTATTACATTAAAGGAAGACTGCAGTGGCAAATTCGAATTTTGCAAATATTGTAAATGAGTATACTCTGCAGTGATAACTGATAGCCTATTTAAGTGACCACTTAAAAAACAAATAAATAGCTGACATGTGTCATTATGACTGTCGTTCGTACTTATATTTGTTGTTGCAGTGCCGTCTATTTAATAGAAAGATTTGCTTTATTTGTTAAATTGCATATCTATTTATTGCAAATTTGCAATGGATCTGTTGTGGATACACTAAATAGTCGCCATTGCGATAAAAGAAGCAAAACTTGTATTTGCTGCCAGCGTAGAAGAGGAAGTGAAGTTTATTCATACACATTTCTCCGAGATAAAAAATAACATATAATATTTGTAAAATTATAACGAATGATATATGTACGTTAAATACGAATAAAAGTAATAATTGATAACCGGTAACTAATTCAAATAAACTGTTACAAATACTAAAATTACACATTATAATACTCGTAAGTTAAGATTTTTTTTGCAAACCTTACTTTGCCACGAAACTGCCCGCTAGAGTGCGACGTATGGTTATAATGTACGAAGACCTTTAACTCCTTAATGACGTATAATATTTTCGAAAACGACCATTAAATGTAATAATTTGGGTCACTTAGCATGGTTACTGGCTCTCAGAGGCATCGTAGGTTAGCGTGACGTCACCGAGTGGCGATGGTACTGCACTGATTTTGTACGAACTAGTGTTAAGGCAAAGACAAACGAGTTATAGAATGGAGGAATATTCTGGAGAATCAGTATGACATTTTGTATGGGTGTATTAAATTTGTAAAATAATTAGTTACCGTAAATAGAAACGACGGGGTGAATAGGAATGTAGAGTAAACTGGATCTTTTAGCTCGTGACTAACAATCCAGTTTAGAATAGCGACTTTTTTCATATTTGTTATTCTAAACTGGACTGTTTGTCCTGGGCTAACAGACCAGTTTACTCTACATTCCTATTTACCCCGTTTTACGGTACATGGTATATGATATTATTATATATTAAAGGTATTATTTCAAATAGCTGGAGTAATTAGTAAAGGCTCTGATAGCAAAACATCATGTTTTATGTTTTTTTTTATTCATACAGAATAATTACACAATATATCACTCATGTTTTAACGAACAAATAGGACTTAATTGCGTAAACTATATTGACACAGTAGGCTTAGCACAGGAGTAGTGCGACAATATGTCGCCGCGAGATAGACTATCCATCCCTCTTTTATTCATATAGATAGTAAAAGATGGAAAATCTATCTCGCGGCGACATACTGACATACCAATCATGTGCTAAGCATGCAGTTATATAATTGTTTATTATTTTTTTGTCAAAAATATGTGACGACACACACCTAGTTGTCAACATATCAGTCCACTCCCTGACTTCGTTTGTCGACTATAAACTAGATATTAAAACTTAAGTTTTTTATCTGTAGAGGTGCGTTTACCAATGTGGTAAAATAACAATAGTATTATCACTATTACGTCGATATTTTTCTAGCCAGGATTCAAAATTGACAGAATTGAGCATCAAATTGATAAATGCTGCTGCTAATTAATTAATTAAAAAAAGTTATAGAATGAGCGAATGCTCGTTTGGTCTAAATGCACCTTAATGTGAATTCTGTGAAACCTTGATATTTAGAAAAATATCTATATAAATAAGAAAGATCCACGCAAGGCGAATACCCTCCGTTCGAATTAGTATACGAATTTAGTGTTTAAATTGAACTAAGTCTACTTTATTATAATTATAAGTCGCGTAAAATGAGTTCGGAAACTGATGGCTATGAAATATCAATTCTCTGTTTCATACAGTGATTTAAAAGCTATTGGCGTAATTTTGCCTATAATTAACAAAATAATTTTCTGATATGATCTACAGGGTGATTTTGTAATCACCGTTCATTTTAAGAGGGTTAATTCTCAGGTTATAAAATAATAAAAATACGAAACAGGTTTATCCACTATTACTGTAATTTAAGTCTTTTGCCTTTGTGACTGAACTAATTTTATAATACATATAATATTAATGTAGACAAAGTTGTATTATGCAACTGTATATAATTAAGCCTTAAAAACTCGTGTATGTTACGAAATGTTTTAAGCCCTTGTTATGTACCAGTAGTATAAGTAGGTATAAACTATTTCATAAATAATAAATTTACAAGAATTTTTCATGTTAAGAGTTACGCTCGTACTTGGTGTTACCGTTTCTAAAATGTCATATGTGTTCGGTGTTATCTTATACGGAGTGTCATTGGCTGAGGGTTTTTGCTTGGGTCCTTACTCACTCGAATTACGAGTATAGATAGTTCCACGAGAGTTGAGGTCACGCACACATCAACATGTGATGTAAACACACGGGGAATTTGAAACAAATCGTTGAGGTGAATGATTACACACACATCCAAATGAAATACGAATTGCAAAAAATGTAGTGAATGAATGAATGACGCGACAAAATATTGAAGCAAATCCCTTGAACAAATTTTTTGGTCAATCTTACAGTTGCAATTGGGTTTGCTGTCAGTACAAAAAAAGAGCACTAATTTCAAATTCCCTGTGTGTTTACATGACATGTTGATGTGTGCGTGACCTCAACTCTCGTGCCGACCTATAAATGTGGACGCAAGTAAAAGTCTCAATTATCAGACACTAGATATATTCATACGTCTTTTTAGAATGGTAAAGTTGATCAGACTCAACCGATTATAATTATTCGACGAAATTACGGCGATGTTCGTAAGGTGGATTTAGACCAAACGAGCGAATTCTCAATCTATCCCCCTCTTTACGAAATCCGTTCGTCACACGAAACGTGATTCGTCGAAATTCGTTGATTTCGTAGAGTGGGGGATAGAATGAGCTCGCTCGTTTGGTCTAAAAACAATCTTTAGTTATTCGCTCAACGGTGAACTATGAGTGAAGATACATTTATCAGCGTATTTTGTCTATACAAAATGTCAGTTTAGTATGGGACCGCGTCCAGCTTTCCGCACGCGTACGCATGCTTACACGTTTCATACTAAACGGCCAATTTCTTTAGACAAAATGCGTAAGCATGCTGATAAATGTGTCTTCACCCTAGGTGTAACACGGTGAATATGAATATCGCCGTGTCTCTTGGGAACTCTTTAGTTTGTCTCTGTATAATAACTGGTAATATAATATCAACGTGAAAGAGAGGTGGAAATATTATTATCGATTTTGACTGGTCAACTCTTAATTTTAATGTATTGTTAACTGTAAGTAGATTTAAGTGGTGCAAATACATTCCTTAATGTAAAATCAATTTCAAACATCATCATGTTATATTCAGGGATAATCCATGTTTTTGGAATTTTTAATAATGACATGTAGACTTGATTTCAGATTTGTCAGTATAATCCAAAAAAATGTTAACCAAACTTGCATTATCCCATAATCACGCACTCAGAACACAATCTTGGTTTTATTAAAAACTTAAAACCTTAAAACTTGAGTTCACACATTTTTACTTAAATTATTGATATATACTAGTGTTAACGTAAAAATATATCTGCGAACGTGTTTCACGACATGTGTCAAAGACGTCAAATGTTGTGGAAAGTCAGCCATGATTGTTAACATTTTTTTATTGTATTGCTGATTGGTATAGTTGCAATTATTATAAAATAGACGAAACCACTTGAAAACTTCATTTTTTAAATAGTTTTTAATGCTTATACATATTGATAAACATACAACGATGATTTTAATACTACATTACTTTACACTGCTATTCTAGATGTTATTATTGTAAGTTGAAATATTGCATACATTAAACCGATATTTTGTAAAATTAAAAAGTGCATAGGTTGTGATACGTTTGTTAGTTTTGCGTCAATTCCTTCCGAACTGAAAGTTAATGCATCTGTTTGTCTGATACTGACTTATTTATAGATAACTGAGAATAAAGAAAATTCCTTTTTTTAAACGGTTTTTTATTGTGATTTAACCTTGTATACCATACGTCAGTAGAAAACAAAATAATTGTAAACAAACCTAAAAACCTTGTCTTCATTCTGAAAAAACTTGTAATGAATAACTTAATTCATTTGCAAATTTAGTATGTACATCCATCCACCCTTTATAGGGCACCGGTCTCTAAAACGACCACCCTGTAGCACTATCTTTTTGTACAGATTTTTTCGTACAATACACCGTGTTTTTATTGATTTCCTTTAAATTGGACAGTTTACGTGGGACGTTAATAGAAGTTGCCTGGGTCGCGTTTTATAAAGTTACAATTTACAATTTCGCTGTTTTCAAAATTTTTTTTTTTCTTTTCATACATAATAATTGTAATGGCAAGTGTGAGAGAACCTTAAGAATAAGATCTCAGGCGACTGACGGCTGCTGACGGCACATGTCAAAATAAGTAACATTAGGATGTAATAAAGGTTGCAATACACTTGTTCAGTCATTAAACTTATTTTTTTAACAACTCAATAACAGTAAGAGTTAAGACACTAGTTTCTTAGAGAAATTGATTATTTTTGACCTGAATAAGCTTCCCTTTGATTTAACGGAAATCAATAAAAACACGGTGTATAATGGCTTTGAGGCTTGAACACACGATTTTTTCGAGTCTTGCCCTTTAAAGGGTTAACATTTATAGCCTGTGGTATATTTTTCTTTGTGGGTAGTTTTGTACTTAGGTATTCTTCTTATTTTGATGGAGGTAGATCTATCAAATTTCCTCCATTGTCAGTCATCCGCAGAGCACGAACCCTGTAAAATGTTCGAAACGTCGAAATGAAGTTAAAGTTGGTTAATATACGCGAGTTTATCCGTTTTCATAGTTTTATTTCAAACCTAAAAACTTGATTCATTCCATAATCACGGACTTTAGGACCCAATATTGGTTTAATTACCAATTTGAAAGCTTAAACCTTGAGTGCACAACTGCACATACATTTTAAGTCAAAATTATTGATATTTGTTAGTATTAACGTAAAATAAAGTTATAAACGTGTTTCACGATATGTGTCGTTAAATACTATGGAAAATGTTATAGTACATTGTGCATCAAGGGAGGTAAGTACGGAACTACTAACGAGAGAGTTAGAAGCTTTTAATAACTCGAGTTAGTATTCCGCTTACCGACCGTGATGCACATACAATGTTTTTCATCACACTTGCGGTCAAAAAATTAAGTTTTAAGACAAAATATTATTCTATGACGTATTTAAAAAATACCCTAGAACTTATCTAATTACCTATTCAAAAATACCCTAGATCTTCAGCGAAATTAAAAAAATCATCCCCACTTTACGTGTACAGGAGGGCCCCTACTTTGTCTTCTTAGCCGACATACGATGTCTTTCGTTCAAAGTACGATGTATGGCTTATAAAATAAATAAGAATAAAAAAGTACCATTTAGTCGGAATGACTAATATTATGGTATACCAAATTTCTAGTACTACGTACACTGAGCAAAGCTGCGGACAGATAAACAGATGGACACTGCGAAACTATAAGGGTTCCATGTTACTACGGAACTCTAAAAATGCTTGCACATTCATGAACTCGACTGTACTTTCAATAAATGCACCTGTAAGTACACACTGTGATGTGTGAAACAACTACACGATGGAGCGAGAATAATTATTTCTGTGTGCGTGTGGACTGAGGGACCACTTATATTTCAATGGTGGTTGGTATGATGTTGTTTGGTGAAAATTTAGTAGTAGTAGAGCATTATTTTGTAGAAAAATCCTGGAATTTGTAAAGAATTCACTAAAAAGTTATACAGCCAAACGTGTGGTCCCTCAGTTCACACACTGAACCTTACACTTCTGGGCAAGTGTTTAATATGCTGGCTTATTTTAATGTTATACATTTAGTAAAAACATATTTAAACGCATTCGTAATGACCGAAACGTAATTTGGCAATGATTATACACTAAAAAGTCTTCCTTTTTTGGTCCCTGAGGGACCACATATAATAAATCGGTACATTCGTACAAAAAATAAATGCATTTTTCTTTGCAAACATTAGTAAAAAACGCAAGGAAGATTGTAAAAGTTAAAGGAAAGCACAACTATTAATCAATTTCGCAAAATTTATACTTGTTTGTGGTCCCTCAGTTCACACACTATGAGTTAATAAAATAATCAAAATCTCCTAAAATATAAACATTATTAAAAGGTTTGTCGTACTGAGGTTTAGTTAAAAAGCTTAACTACATAAATATATATTTTAACGTGGATTGATGGCGTACAATATAAAATAAATTGCTTTTTAACATTTCCTTAGCAAAGCGTTGATTAGGGTGACCACACAATGAAGCGTTTACTAACGTGACGTGCCCCTCGTTTTTAAATTCAACTTTTTAAATTTGCTTACTAATATCAAATGGACCAAGGAAAAACTGCATACAGCCAACTACATTTTAGATTCTGTAAGCAAAATTATGAAATTAAAAACAAACTAGGTTTATGGTATCAGGTTTGGTGCGGTAAAACATGTAGCTCGAATATACTTGTCCTGCGTATTATGTTTAAAAAATAAAAAGGCGGCAAATTAACTTGAATTGATGTGTTTGGTTTGTTATTTGTTATTTATACTCCTATTTTCCGGATTGTTGATCTGGTAAGTACCTCCATTAAGCAGCATTCTATTTTAATAGTATGGCCGTGTGGTGACGGCAGTAAGAATACATTTGTCACCACCCCAACTCCTCCTGCGGGTGTCGTAAAAGTGTCACTGATCATTAGGTATTTGATAAAAGAATGATGATGGGCAGCGGCGTCATCATAGTGGACACATTACTGCGATCGTCAATCCGCTTGCCCAGCGTGGCGATTATGGGCACTTATCTCCTAATGCGTCTATACGCAAAGTTAATAGGAGAGGCCTACGGTGTACGTCCAGCAGTGGACTATCATAGACTGATGATGATGTATGGTTTGTCAGGTTTACCATCATTTGCTAAACAACTTTTCTGAAATAACTATTTAACAAACAACGATTCACAAACCTGCAATTTCCTAAAATGCTCATTTTATAAATAACTTCCTACATGACAAATTGTCCTACATATATATTACTAGCTTTTACTCGCGACTTCCTCTGCGTTAAATCTTTAGAAACAATATTTATAAGCCTATGACCTTATTAAATTTCATCTAAATTCGTTTAGCGGTTTTAAGCGTGAAGAGGTAACACAGGGATCGCTCACTAATATTTCAAGTTCGGGTGCGCAAGT
>JALPQI010029278.1:0-12616 GCA_025490895.1 Thaumatotibia leucotreta
AAACTGAAGATGAAGACCAAGGGGACTCTCAGAACTAGGTACACGCATTTCGTTTGCGGCTGTCATAGATGTGGATTATGTTATTTACTTACACCAATATTTTACAAGTCGATAGGCCCCAAAGTAATAAATAAGGCTTAGATTGTGCGAATGCGTGACGATATTGTGTGTGTGTGTGTGGTGTGGATAGACGACATATTTCTATAATAGATAGGTACAATATACATCATCATCATCATCATCATCAGCCTATGTTAGTCGACTGCTGGACGTAGGCCTCTCCTATTAACTATGCGTATAGACGCATTAGGAGGTAAATGCCCATAATCGCCACGCTGGGCAAGCGGATTGGCAATCGCAGTAATGTGTCCACTATGATGACGCTGCTTGCCCATCATCAATCTTGTAAAATGGTCAGTGACACTTCAATCCCCTTAGTCGACTCTTACGACACCCGCAGGAGGAGTTGGGAGTTGTGACAAATGTATTCTTACTGCCGTCACCACACGGGCGGAATAAAGGAATGTCTCCTTTAAGTAAAATTAGCTAGCTTAAGGATTTAAAGTAGTTTTCCTCCAGGGCCTGAGTTTAATTTCTACACTGTATATACTATAGGTACTGAAATAGGAAAGATATACTTATATTGAAATAACAAGAAAACAACCATGACCAAGGAACAAATATTCGTCTTCGCCGGGATTCGAATCTTTAACCTCCAGTTTCGTAGGCATAGTCAATGCTAGCTAGGTTATGGATGCTGACAAGTAGAGTTTCCAGTGTCAATAGCAGACTATCAGCAGTAAAGGAAGTCGCCCGTAGGTGCATGAGCTGACAATATTTAAGTATTTACTCGTAGAAGGTGCGCTATATGACGATCTTACATTAATTTAAGCAACTAATAAGCAATACAGGATTTTTGTCAGAGACTATTTCCGATGGCGGGGTCGTTGGGAAATCCTAGAATTTTGGGAACTTCTAAACGGATTTTTAATCAGTTAAGTTCCTCAAGTATTGAGAAATTGCGTTCATTCTTGAAATCCACGTTTTACATAGATGTTTAGTACGTTCATGTACATATCAAGCGTATTCATATAAATATTATATTTTTATCAAGTGAAGGGTAAAGAGGTGGGAGATGAATACCTTACAGACAACTAAAGTCAAATTAACATTCTCTATCTATTAATGGTGATGGTTTCCTGCTGCGTAACATAACCAAAACTCTACGGGCATTCAATGGGGGGGCCCACCAAGACTTCTGTCGACTTTTGCTAACGACATAGAGACATAGGGTCGGCAAAAACGTATGTGACATCACTGTGCCCACGTTTATAAGCTGCAGTAGCTGTTTACCATCAGGTTACTTGTTTGTCATAGTGTAATATAATATAACAAACGTGGAACTGCTGATGACAACGGAACAATCACAAAAATATGATACATTTATGTTAACCTTATTTCATTTCCGTATAATCTTGTAGCCTTTTGGGATCATAATTACAACGGAGCCGGTTTAATTCTTGTGGTTAAAGATTGAAACAGACATTATTGTATATAATATATTATAACTAGGTACCTACTACTTTTTCATATTTAAGAGAATCACATATTCCGTTTTCTGTTGTTTTTCTTGAATATTTAAGTTATATGTAATAAAATGAATAGGTATTACAGATTATGAATATAATTTAGTGATTCTTCGGCTTCGTATTTGGTTCGTGCCTTTTGAGCTGAATTACCTGAGTAGCGTTAGCTTCATGGTGTCATGTTACCTTTGAACGCCTTACATCTTACACAAGATAGGGCTAAAAAATACACCAAAAGTTCGAACCCAATCGAGCAAATGTACCTAAGCCATACGTAAAAGTGTGGAGAATCGCTTTGACAGGTGACATCATGGCACCTAAAGGTGTGTTCTTAACGTTGCAAGCACTTAGTGACACGTTTAGTTGTTCTTGGTGTTCAAGTGAAGATTATTTCGATACGGTAATTATTTATACAATTAAGTACATTAGTATATAGTAGAAATAGTAAACATTTGAATATTATATTGCATAAGTCAACAATTATGTAACATCTCTTTCTTTCACACGTAGACAGAAACAGACGACTATGGCGGCTCTGACTGGCCGGCCAATATTTAGGTACGTAATTATGTTTGTAAGTCGGCTCTGCTTTTAGTAGTGTTAAAGTGTGTAAGAGCATATAATTATATGAATACATTACTATTTATTCTATGTAAATATAAAATCCGTCAATAAGGGACCTTTGAAGTTTCCATCGGATTGTCTATGTTATTATTTGTCTGTCAAGTCTTATCATATTATATTGAAATGGTTTTTTGTTTAATAGAGGTAAAACTTAAGCAACTATTTTTCGTACACGTAAATTAAGAAAATTCAGAGTTGTCATTTCTTACCACCACTTTTTTTCATACCCAGCAAGTTGTGGCTTAGGTATGTGTATTTTAAGATTATTAAGGACAAGACTATATGTATTAAAATGCTACATAAAACGTGACTAAATCATGTGGCAATCTATGAGGAATACGTGTATTCATCATCATCAGACTACATCAGCCTATCGCTGGGCAAAAGTCACTTCTATTACTTATACCTACGCAGGACGTAGTAGGAGGTAAATGCCCATACTTAATCGCCATGCTAGGCCAGCGGGTCGGCGATCTCAGTTGTGTGCCCACTATGATGATGGACACATCATCATCAATAAATCCGTCGTCGTGACACTTTATATAATGTAGTCGACGTTTACGATACGCACAGGAAGAGTTGGGGATGGTGAGAAATGTATTCTTACCGCCGTCATGCTGCGGCGAGTATTATGGAATATGTGTATTATCGATATGATTATCGGCGCCCAACACCCGCAAGGTTCCATCCTAGTAGCCTCGGCATCGCTTTTTCAGTCTTTGCGTTGTTTCCGTTATACGTATGTAACGCAGGCAGTAAGCCGTCGCCAGATTTCGAAGCACTCTTCGAGAGGTTTCGGAAGGATGGATGTGGGCTTTGGTGGCTTTAGACGACCCATAAAAATACTGAGGCAAACAACGGAAGACGTTGGGCGGTCTTGTTCCTAATCATTATTTTAACTAACAATTTCATACGTCAATATATTTTTGTAAATTAGCTTTGTTATACAATGTGTGTAATGTGTACCTAAATAGGGTTATAAGCTTATAAGGTTCGATGAAACAATCACGCTAACAATGTATCTATGACATGTACGAGTATAACAACATTCAGTAGGATTTATGAAATACAAAACTAGGACTCGCTTACACGCTTAAAAAACTTATAACTTCGCAGGTAAAAGGGAGTATTGGAGGAAGTACATATGTAAGTAATTAAGGTTAGAGCAGCAGAATACGGAAGATTCCGAGGGTAAGTATCAGGTTCGACGCCAAATACCGGTATATAAGTCACGGCCTGCTTATTATTATTCATGTTCATTGATTATCTG
This sequence comes from Thaumatotibia leucotreta, assembly GCA_025490895.1. Classification (NCBI taxonomy): domain Eukaryota; kingdom Metazoa; phylum Arthropoda; class Insecta; order Lepidoptera; family Tortricidae; genus Thaumatotibia; species Thaumatotibia leucotreta. Next base: position 3,481 of record JALPQI010029278.1, read on the forward strand.
GGAAATAGCAATCAGTAACAGGATAAACGCTTCCAAAATAAGTTGTACTCGTACGCTATTTCATTTCAAGAGTCTGATCAAAAAATGAATGGGTATGAGCATCGCTAGCATCTTCAAGCATCTGGACCAGCCTGCTGAGCTCAATTGATAAAGATCATCGATATTTATCAGGCGTGTGCCGTATATATATTTGTATGTATGTATTTATAAATTGTACCGATTGCCAAACACCAAGGAGTACCTGTTTCCTATATCCTATATAGTAGGGTGGATCGATTTTTTTATTTTTGGAAATTCATAAAATAATCTTTATAGATCGATACTTCGTGGCTAGAGAAATAAAAAATATTATGATCATTTTTGGATTTACTTTTATTTTGTACTTCGTTTATAGGCCCAAAAATTTACTCTATTTTTTAAGGTTTTTTTAAGAAAAGTCAGTAGTTCGTGGATATTTTCGGGTTTATTTTTATGTAGAAACAATATAACATTATTTGTCATAAATGTAGAATTTGCACAATTTAATTATATGAAAATTATAACCAGTATCGGCGAAGAACTGTTTTTTCAACTTTGAGGCTCTTGGGGCAGTACTTACCAAATGAATATCGGAAAAAGGTATATTGTTACAGAATGTTACTTTTTACGACTATCATTCTATTGGCCCGCGGTTCCAAAAATCCGAAAAAAAAAAATTTTTTTCATACTTCAATGTATTCATGGACAAAAATTTTTTTTCATTATTTTCTGAAACGCGGCCCTATAGGAATAACCTGTCTAAAAAGTAACTTTTTCAACAATATATCTTTTTACGATAATCATTCGGGAAGTACTGCCCCCAAGAGCCTCAAAGTTGAAAATTATTTTTTGGAGGGTACTGCGAACAATTATCATATAATTAAATCACACAAACCTTAAATTTATGAAAAACAATCTTATTTTGTTTATCCATAAAATTAAAACAGAAAATATCCTTGCTCATCCGAGTTTTCTTAAAAAAACCTTAAAAATAAGGCCGATCTTCGGGCTTCTATATGGGGTCCATAATGATAAAATATCCAAAAATGGTCATAATATTTTTTGTTTTTCTAGCCGCATAGTATCGATTCGTAAAGATTATTTTATGATTACCCGAAAATAAAAAAATCGATCCACCCTACTATATAGGTATATAGGATAAAGGAAACAGTAATATTGATAATGAATTATTAAGTAGGTACTTAATAATTAATTATCAATATTACTTTATTCTTTGAATATCATAACATAACTTACAAGTAAACCGCTAATGCTATAGTAGGTACCCGCATGAAAAAATTGTCTGCTAAGTTAACCGTATATTGAATGATAGATAACTTTAATGGTCACTGGTGCAAGTGTTGGAAACTTTTAGTTGAGAAGTACTAGTAATGGACACTTCAAACGTAGTCCTAAGAATATATAGGATACCTACGGTTCTAAAGTTTATGTCGGGAAACAATGCATAACTCTTACTTTAAATAAAAAGGAATATTCATAATAAAAGGAATATGTACACGGTTCCACATGTACGGAATCACTTATAGTCGAAGACACTATTGGAATCCAATAGGGTCCTTGACCATTACGAGGGTTGCGTAGTGAAACCCGATAAGTCGAACAAACCGATTTTTTAAATACGAACTATATACACCAGCGTCAAGTTGTTAATTAAATTGGTAATATCTGAGCGTTTCAACCGCCTAATTTTGGTGGCATCATTTTTGCCGAAGTTTCTAAACTTCTCAATGTTATCCTTCGTCATTTCATTTAGTATAAGGTACCGGTCCTCCTTCAAATGACATGATAAGTAGTACATTGTAACCAATAGAAACTTCGGCAAGAATGTTGCCACCAAAATTAAGCGGTTGAAACGCTCGGATATTCACCCACCTACCTATACTATGTATAGTTGGTATATGAATGCAAATTAAGAAAATTAAATGATTGACTAAATAGATTCATAAGTCTGGAGGCTAGCATATCTTGTGTTTAACAGTAGCACGCTGCTTTTTCGCGGCTACCAGTCTCTTGTTAATCAGTATAATCGAAAAGAGATGGCTAGCTGCGTGTTGCTTTCATACACAAGATGTGCTAAGGCCACTGTGTCTCATGGCGGAGATCACTGGCGGGCTAGAATATCTTGTATTTGACATCAACTTACAGATACACATCTCCTTTTAATCTATGCAATCGAAAAGAATCTGGTAGGTGCAAGTTGCTGTTAAACACAAGATGTGCTAGGGCCACTGATTCACATCATTGGAGTAGGTGGAGTTATGAGAATATTTTAATATTTTGTATGGGATACTCCAAAGCTTATACTATGAAAAATACTATTGTAATTGTAATAAAATAAAATTGTTAAAAAGGTCCTAATTGTTTCATTTACTATAACTATAAAACATTAAGGTTGTTCGATTGCCATATATATTAAATTCGCATATTTTTATAATGTGGTAATACGTTACGGCTTGCTAAACCACAAGCAATTCTTTACGCTTAGCACATGTTCGGAGCGACAGTATGTCGCTGCGAGATAGATTTCCCGTCTTTTACTTACTTAAAGAGGGACGGATAGTCTATCTCGCAGCGACATATTGTCGCACCAATCATGTGCTAACCGTACTTATATGGAAATCAAACCACTTTAATGCGGGAATTACACTGAGCCGTGCACCTAAAGCAAAGTATGTTGCTTAGTAACGACGCATGATGCATTAGACGAACAACGACGAAGTGTAATTGTCACTTAATGCGAAAAGTTTGATTTATTATAAATCCATTATTCATCGATAAATGAAGGGGTTATTTTATAGTGTTAAATATTATTTGACATAAACCAATAAAAATACAAATCTAGGTACAGCATGCTTATAAAACCGTAAGAGTAGTTCCAAAATCTATGCCTCTCTTTTCGTTGTAAGCTTTATCACGTTGTGGTGCTGCTGGGGCATATACATACAGGATAGAAATACATAGTAATTGAGACTGATACATATTTTAGAGTAACGTAGGCATCAGGCTAGCATAATATCTTATGCGCAACACCAACACGCGCTCTTCTCACGGGCTACTAGTCCCTTATTGATTGTATTGATAAAAAAGAGACGGGTAGCCCTATGAAGGCCGCGAGCTACTGTCAATCACCAGTTGTACTAGGACCGCATACACAGTTTTAAAACCATAGACATAAGCGTTATGCGAAGCATTTGACGATTCTAGTTCACCTACTCGCCGCCAATTTGATTATTCTATTGGTCGCTAGATGTCTTTAGTAAAATAAAAATTAATATTTAAGCTATTTATTGCTATGATTATCGGGCATTTCAATTCTAATTTCGACCATTTTAATATACATACGTACGTGTAGCATTTAGACATCATTATTACTACTTGTATTGATTTTGCATTCTTTCGTGTAAATCACGATGTCATTATTAACTCAAAAAAATATTTAAGAATACAATTTGAGCTATTTCACAAAAACAAAACAATATATTATTAAAGGTTAGCGTAATTTATTAACGAATTCACCTTATCATATAAAAATACGGACACCCTAGGGCTTGTAAACATTCTAAGAGTGACTGACGAAACTGACGTTGATTTTACACTTGTGATTAATATTTTTAAGAAACGCTATTCATAACTACTTGTATTTTATACACTACATACATTCCCCTGACACATGCCAGACACAAGTCGGCCATTTTATTGAAGAATAGTAGATGACATATATTGTCACTTAAATTTTAAAAGGACGTATTTTCTTCTTATGAAGATTATGATGCAGATGAGTGACAATGACATTAACATAACATTTATAATGGCCATTGCGTTTCCACTTTGCTTAGTAAATAAACCTCTTTTTTACTCTATGATTACTACAAGTGCTACCTCCATGTAGCACTTGTAGAATCATTTGTTAGAGAAACAGAATTAAACCACACTTGTGTAATTGAGTTTTATACGTAAACTTGTAGACTTGTGAACTTGTAATGTACGAGAAATAGGCCCCTGGTCGTTTATACCAGGTATGGTTTATGAGCGCTTTGAGTGTTAAGTGGTCACTTTATGCTAGGACTTTTTTAATGTTACTATTTTAAGTTTGATGCTTTGTTTTTAGAGTTGGGTTGGGAAATTTGTAACTCGAGTAATTTACCGCCACTTGTTTCGAACTTCTTTTTTTTCGCATTTGTATCGTAATGATTTGTACTATTTCAATATACCAGTGGAAAATACATACAGTCCTACACAAAGAACAAGTCTAACACGTACTTTCTTTGCTAATGTGACTAAACTTCCCATATAGACCAGGGTGCTTAGACAAGTTGCCAATCACTAACGCTTAATCGTCAATGGTAAAGCTAACTGTTTTTGTTGCACTAATATGAAAGAGTGACAGAGAGGAAAAACTACGATACGCTACTAAGCGCTAGCGATTGGCAACTTAACTAGCTAAGCATCCAGTACACTCAACTAGTTGGAAGCCTAAGCGACTAAAGAACCATGTCTAAATGACAACTAGTGAGAGATATTATATTCAATTTCATTTGTAGCACTACTTTGGCATTGTTTCTGAGTGGCCAATTGGTTAACCGTACAAAGTAACGCAATAAACCAACCAAATATTAGGACGATACTTGAACTCGCTCTTTAATGTAAAACTGTACATACCAGACGGGAAAGTAAATCAACATAATCCACAATTTTTGTACAACACGTATATAAAAGAGTTCGCACAAGATAAACACAAACATGATTTACAACACAACCAGTTATCTCGTGCGGTTTTTAGATTAAAAATATAGGCTTCTCTTCCCTTGTTTTCGTCGGCGTCATAATTCAATTTCGGAACTTGGCAAGAGTTTTACGTTTTTAACACATTGAGATTTTTTACTCAAGTTTTTCGGTGTTGAGGCAAAGTTTTGTAGTCTGTTTCTTACAGATTTAGCAGAACATAGGCTTTAGTCATTTTTTTTGTCACGAAGGTAGACAACTGAGCTCTCAGCCCACCTGATGGAAGCAGGAACTGAGGCCCATGCACATAGTGATCAAATAATCGCCTATGCGCTGCCTACCCTAAGGACTAAGATGGATTGCCTCTATCTATGCCAGTAATTACACCATAACCATAACATAGCCATGTTACCCCCAAACCGAAACACAGCAGTGCAAACACTGCTATTAGCGGCAGGTTAACGGGTAATCCTACCACCAGCAATATGTATCATTAGTATGACTTAAAACGGGATATTTACCATGTAAATTGTCAGCATTCGTAGCCTAGTTGGTAGTGACCCCGCCTACGAAGCTGGAGGTTCCGGGTTCGAATCTTCGAATCCCGGCGAGGGCATTATTTGTGTATTTATTTATCATAAATATTTGTTCCTTGGTCATGGCTGTCTATATATTTAAGTATCTATATGTATCTATCTATTATATATATATTGTCGTCTTGTACCCAAATCACAAGTATTAATTTAGCTTACCATGGGACTAGGTCGATTTGTGTAAAGATGTCCAAAAATATTGATTTAAATTGAAATTATTGAAAGACCACCTTAACACGTTTTTCACAGTTGTGATCACAAAATTGTATATTTAGGCTATGTCACTACCAAGGCACTGTCAATAAGGTCAAGCAGAATAATTTTGGAGACTTACTACACATCATCAGCCTATGATAATTATGTAGTCCGCTGCCGGACGTAGGCCTCTCCTATTAACTATAGCGTATAGACGCATTAGGAGGTATAAATGCCCAAGTCGCCACGCTGGGCAAGCGGATTGGCGATCGCAGTAATGTGTTCACTATGATGACGCTGCTGCCCATCATCAATCTTTTATCAAATAATGGTCAGTGACACTTCAATCCCTTAGCCGACTCTCACGACACCCGCAGGAGGAGTTGGGTTGGTGACAAATGTATTCTTACTGTCGTCACCACACGGTTAACACATATTACACATTCAATATCAATTTCTGAAAGGCTAGTGATTTCAGCTTCGAACACCATATCCAGTGTTCAGATAAAAGATAAAAATAAAATGATCAAAGGTAAAATTGGGCAGTGATGGGCTTTTTGTAAAGCCCTTTGAAATGTGAATCCGTAGGCGAGTTACAATAATCCCTTTGCCACGTGGACAGACAGTTTGGGTTTAGGGCCGATATGTCATGCTCATGCTTAATAATATTAGAATATGGGTCGGGTCACTCAAAAAATGTAGGAAGTGAAAGTAAATGCACTTTTCTCAAACATGCAATGAAATGTTGTAGTTAAGTGCCAAAAAAGTGGCCAGGAAGTAGCTCGTTGCCGGCCTAGGCCGGCAAGTACCTCTTTTTTAATTTTCATTTGACATAGGGTTGTGACCTGGAATCTTGGCTTTTAGCCAATAATTATCTGTAAGTAATATTAGTATAAAAAAAAATGATTGACAAATTTTTGCAGTTATAATTAGGTATTTAAATTATATAATTTAAAATAAATGTATAATAACTACTCAAAATAATATTTAAAAAGCAGTATTATACGGCGCGATCCGTCGGCCCGGATCACTGCATGCGATTAATTGGACCCAACCGACCGCGTCGTCTAATACCGCTTTTTTAAATAAAAAATGTGCAACTTTCAAACAGGTCAATCTTAAAAAAAAAATGAGGTGTCGCTGTCGTATTTGACTTTTGTTGTGTTTCAAAGACTTAGTTATGTAGTTGACTTATAATTTCTTAGAATGGTGATAATTTTTTTTGTTTCATTTCATTGCATGTTTGAGAAAAGCATTATACATACCTCGGCCATGAAGTGACGGGTTGCCGTCCGAATACTATCCGGCCTCGCTTCGCTCGGCCGTCTACATATATTCGGCCGGCAACCAGTCACTTCCCGGCCTCGGTAGTAATGTATTATTAGTTATAATTATTTTTCTCAAACATGCAATGAAATGTTGTCATTATTATGTTCGTCATAATAGGCTTTAAAGTATGACATTGCAGGCGGATGACCTCGAGATGATTGTAAAGGATTTTCATACGAATTTAACGGCCTAGACCGGTAAGTAATATTTTTTTAAACATGGCGTCGGTTTTCATGAACAGGCTAAACAGCTAAATTCCGTTTTTTTGATTGTCGTATTTTTTATTTCATTGCATATATTTGAGAAAATACCAGACTTACTCAGCCGATAAGCCCATCTTTCTCGGCGTCTGCAGTAATGTACTATTATTAAAAAACAGAAAAGTACTTAACAATCTTTCTACCGAAAACAACCATCTTCGTTTTGGCTATGTAAAGTTTTCTGAAGGTATGAATTTTACATTTTCCCTTATAGTCGTAGTCTTAAAGTTCAAGAAAATGCGGCTCTTTTATTTATGTGTCCTATAATTTGTTAACAATCTTTTTTTAAGTGAGTGAGATGACGTTTGTGCAGTTTTATGGATGAACAGAGCCTAATGCTTTCGTCCGCAACAATTGTTATATGACACGAGTGACAATGACGTTGAAAGATTTTTTTAAATTTCTTTGTACTAATTGCGGACGAACGCATTAGGCTCTACGTATTCATCCATAAAACTCCAAAAATGTCACCTCACTCACTTAAAAAAAGATTATTAACAATTTACTTATAGCAAATTAAAATAAAAGAGCCGCATTTTCTTGAACCTTAAGACGACGAGTATCGGGGAAAAAGATAATATTCATACCTTTGGAAAACTTTACAAAGCAAATCCTAACGGTCTAAGGTCAGCCGTACTATCTATTTCATACTTATTTACATTGTTATATCTATCTTATTCTTCCTCACCAAACAATCGATTTATTTCTGAATTACTCGCCTACCTCTTTCATTTCTGCACAAGTTTAGTACGTACACAAAGCGAAAATATCCAATAAGTGAGTCTCCATTGTCGACACGAGCATGGCTGCCGATAAATCTGTCATCTTTATCTGCGTTGATTTATCTGATGCCACAGATAACCTCAGAAAGAAGCACATAACTAAGTTGAAGTCACCACACGTTTTAGTTTTATCCATGAAAACGACGAAAAAATATATGACAATGTCAGAATTTAACATTATCGATAAAATTCAACTCATGAACCAAATTTGTAATAATTAGCGGGCAGTAGGTGGCATTTTGCACATAAACATCAGTAGAGTCAATATTAAGTACTTATTTTTATGATTAAATGAATAAATCATTTAATTATACTAATTTAAGATTCATAATATCTGAATGACATGTATGTACAGTCGACTTCAAAGATATCATTACGATTTATATGACAAAAATATATTTACACGACCTTAATGTCAAGGCAATAAAGTCGTGTAAATATATTTTTGGCACCTTAACCGTAATGATATCTTTGACGTCGACTGTACAAATACAGTGAGCCTTTAAATGATCAACTTTCAACAGTCAATACTAACTACGAAATATATTGAAAAAAATTGTTTATGAACTCTTTAGACTTACATTTACTAATCAACCAATCCTTATAGTTACCTACCAAATTTTACAGCAAAAGATAAAAAACCTATTATTCTCATCATTCATAAAATGTAGATAGTGTTCCATTTTATAATTAAAGATTGGGTAGTTTATTCATTCAGTCATAAAAACTAGTAGGTCAACTCCATTGATGCCTATGTGCTAAATGCCACCGACTGTCCGTACGCTAGTAATAATTATCAAGTTTAATAATTAGCTTATAAAAATAACCAAACCGAAAAGAATCGTGACTTATTAAGTCTTGAATTAAACATTGGCGTGGGAAGCCACGATTAGGATAGAATTTAGTAACTAATAATGACATTTGATAAAAAAAAAATTGATCCATTTCCTTATAGCTGGTATGACAAAGTGCTAACATTATTATATATTAGGAATTCTAGTTGTGACGCACCTGAACTAGGAAGATCCTGTATCTCAGGATTCTCAGGCAAAGAGATTATAAACTAATTATAAGAGCAATTTAACAAAATAAAATCATACACAGAAAAGACAAAAATTAAATCCGATTATTACTTGTAACAGGTGATACTTACAAAATATTTATATTCGATTTACATATATTATGCGTTTTATTTTAGATTTGCCATTACGAATAT
>JALPQI010029279.1:0-11758 GCA_025490895.1 Thaumatotibia leucotreta
TAGTCTTTAGCAGTTTGCACAGTATGTGACATGTCTGTTTCATATTTTTTTATAAAATAAAGGTAGTATATATTTCAAGATTTTCGAAACAGGTACGATTTTATGTAATTGTATATAGTTTTTTCCATGATATGTTTTATTAATCTAAGGAAGGTTTTTCAACGCTACTGGAAAAGAAAAACTTCAAAAGTGTCATAACCTCCTAGGAAGGTTATCCAAGTGGCTACGCAAGTGTCAAATCAACTCAAGTATTTTTTCATTACGCTGTGCGTATTTATGGCCACAACGTTAATACGCAAGGAAATAATTATAAAACTTCATAGCTTAACTTTATATCAATTAAAAAAAGGTCTTCTTCTTCTTCTACCTAGCGTTATCCCGGCCTTTGCCAGGGTCCGCTTTCCTGCTACATTTCCTCCACTTTACGCGATCCTGGGCATCTTCTACTGTAAGCCCATTCACACTCATGTCAGCCTTCACGACATCTAGCCATCGCTTCTTTGGTTTGCCGCGGGGTAATATTTATACATTTGTACCTACCCTATTGTCACTTCCAGTTTGAGTAGTATACCTATACGCGTGTACGAGGACAGGTGACCGATCCATCACTTGTGCTCAGCGAAGTGGCTAATTAACCCAAAGCAAGGTCGGTGATGAAACACGCCTAGCACCCACTTGTTTGCCACAATAAAATAACTATTACGTAAATTTATATAGCTATCACAATACTTTACGCAAATTACGTAAGCGTAGAAGTCAATTTATGTAATTTTAATTACCTAAATACCTTTTGTTTTCTGGGAGACAAAATTCTATCCTTCGTTACAAGAACGGTAATTTTAGACGTATATTTATTTATTTAACCTTTATTGCAGTTACAGAAAAATAAAAGTAGGACTTAATGTCGTAAGGCATTCTCTGCCAGTCCGCCATATATTTATATAACCATATGTATATTCTAAGCAAGAACTTCACGCATTTTTCATAGATGAAGAGGAACGACGAAGCTGTGTGAAAATAGCAATAAATATTGGTCGATCGTCAGCGCTTCTTTGGCATAAGATGTAAAGGAATGTCATGATGGTGAGTAATACCCGCCACATAGGGGTCACAATTAGTGCAGACCTTTCAGATAAGAATAGGTACACCAATTATATCCTGAATAATGCTAAAAACCAAGAATTCTCAGGGAATTGGGGGATAATTTAATCATAGAAATGCTTTCAGAATTATAAAGCTTTAATCGTAGCAGCAATATCCAGGTTTTGTTTTAAATCGGCATTAATTCCACCAAACTTGTCAATTCTGAAAGCTATTTATTTGTATACCATAATATATATGACAATACCTTTGTAGATATTACAAGACTTCATCATCATCATTAGCCTGTATCAGCCCACTACTGGACATAGCCTCTCATGGCAAGACACTCAGCTGTAGCTTGAGCTTTCCTTTTCTAAGTCCATTCACTGCCCGCCACTATAACATATATAAGACTTGTCAAACAGATATGTACTTAATTATTCCTTGAACTGCCAGCAAAGAAATCAGGGGTCGGAACGATGGCTGCAAAACTTTAACAAAACTTAAAAATGGACATATTATGGGGAACACTTTAGCCAAGAATAATACGAATATTATTGAAAAATCTGTATCCAATTTTATTCTCTATCTTGGAATCTTAAACGTACAATGTGTGTGTGTGTAGATATGAATATTTTATGGATGGATGTGCTATATAAAATCCACTTGACAAGTTTTGTTAAAGTTTTGCACCCATCGTTCCGACCCCTAGAAATCACTAAGTTCGACGTTAACGTATTGTTGACAATTTTTGTCAAGCATTAGTTAGCATTATATTATACATGGTATATTTCTATGGTAGTTACGTACTAAAGTTCATTAGTTCATTACGACCTGTACAACAGCATAAGCGACAGATCCGCGCATGAACATTTCGTGGCCCGCACCCAATGTGTTCAATTAACGAAATATGTGTTGGAGCACTCGCTCGAACCAGATTTCCTTCTTCGCTCGGCCGCTCAACACAGAAACAGTAGGCGAACTCAGAACAATTTTACAACAGCCGACCACGAATACTTTTAAAATATTGAGTTTCATGTGAAATAACGAAACCTGTTTTGTTGACCTTTGCAAATGATATACTAAGTACCTAACAATATGCATTTAAATTATAGATATTAGATGTTATATACCAAAGAAAAACGACCAAGATCACCTAAGGTGATGGAGATCGAACCCACGTGCTCAGCTTTCGCGGCTGATGCCTGCACCCCTCGAGTGGCCGAGGGTCAATTTTCTCGGGTATATGCAATCCCTTACAAAGCTAGGCGCCTTTGACCATTCTCTAAGGGCAAGCAATACATACCTGAACCTCCTATTAGAATACTTTACAGTTTTCTAGAAAATTGACCGGTGGTTGCTAAGACCGAGTGGCCGAGGGGTGCAGGCATCAGCCGCGAAAGCTGAGCACGTGAGTTCGATCCCCACCTCGGACGTTAGGTGATCTTGGTCGTTTTTCTTTGGTAAATGACATCGATTATTTATAATTTATATAGTATTAAGTAGTGTGACTACTGGGGAAAAATAAAAAGTACAAATCAATATTTAGTTGATAAATAATTTGATTTGTGTTTTCACATACGTTCTATAATTTTATATGCATTTACTTTTATAACTTTTGGGTTCACTCGTAAATTTTAATGAAAATATATATTTTCACCATACACTAGCTAGAATTACGCAAAAAAAACCATCAAAAGGGTTTTGACCCCAAAGTGTCCCGTAAACAATCCCACTTTGAGTTTGAGTTGTCTTTTGCTATATTTCCAAAGCTTTTTGCTCCAGCCAGAGTCTACTTCGTGCATGAAAAGCAAAGCTTTGAATGCCTGAAACCTTGTTCCAGCCCAAACACCAAAAACAAAATTTAAACACGTATATATGAGGCTCTCACTTCTTTCTATTTAGACCTCTCATACAACAAACGTATTTTTGAATGTTTCGAGCTTTGCGTACCTTCTGACCCTTGATACATTGCGACGTGGTCATGTCGCTCCGGTTAAGGACCCGCCGCCCCATCTTCGGACCTATTAAGATGCCCTCCTTTGGGCAGGACTTCATGCCTGAGGAGATATTTTGATGAGGCCGCGATAAATTAATTATAGAGCGTCGGAACACTAATAAAGTGGCAATGTTGCTTATCGATACAGCCTAGATTTAGTAGTTAGTCGAGTTATAGCCCGGTATAGGAGTTTCTAACTTATATTTAACATAAAGTTTCATTAGTGTTCATTAGACTAAGTAGTTGAAATGAACTTAAAATGGCAATAAACTAGTAATTACAGGCACTACAAAATAAATTAAATGTGGAATACGTATTAAACTAATTTCAGTAGGTAAGCAATCAGGTTATTGAAATTTCAAATCGAAATAGGCATTCGCTAAGGCAATTCATATTGTCTTACTTTTTTACCATAAATAACTAGGTACATCATGTGATGATGAGTGAGTATTACAATATCTCTTTAGTTACTGTTTACACTACAAATTACTTATTATAGTTGATCCTACCAGCTACACCGTTAAAACATCAGGTAGGTACCTACCTACCTATTGTATATTACATATCAGTCAAACCATTTACTTCAGCCGCTACAAACCTATATAATTATCGAAATTTAACTCAGACAAATTCCATTATCACTTTACGAAGAACATGCATCGGTAACATCCGAAAGCTCCTATCATAAACAATGTTTTTTTGTAATATCGACCTTATTACCCGCTGGTTAGGTTTTAGTTAAAAGACTACAGCTGAAAGAGATGCATGGTTGAAGAAACGAATCCGATGTGATGGACGTTGTTATGCATCATTTTAATGCAGTTACCACAAATCGAGAAACTTAAGATAAGAAGTGGTCCAGTGCAATCGATAATATTGGGACCGAGCAATAATTATACGGTAGCGGGAAGATAAGCGCCGACACTATTGTGCATAATATCGACCAGTATGACTAAATTATAGCGTAGCCGGTAAGCGCTTATGCTCTTCGTACTCGTCTGGACCGGTCTCAGGGATCCTTGGGAAGCTAAGACCTACGACTAAGAAATATGAATGATGATGAATAAATCTAATCTAAAATAATTAAATCTACTCACATTTACATACGTAAGATTAGTATAAGTAAGGTTCCGTGTAAGACCGTACACAAACAAACTCTTGCCATTCGTTTTGCTCTTATATTTTTTGTGAATTAATTTTGGCCATTTTTGCAACTCGACATCAAGCATGCCCATTGCCCAATACTTGTTTGGAACTTATATTTATATAGGTTTTTTAGGACACAGTAAGCAGGACAAAAATATCGAAGCACCTGTAGGCCGCGACCGTCAAAAATTCTAAAATTTGGTCACTGCCACTCCAAAGACGGCATCATTAGTGTGACAGAGACGGATGCTCGAAATTTGCGAATTACGAAGTTCGCGGTATACCTACTTGAGCAGCGTGTTTGTAGGTTGGTACCAAATCCTACTTTGCCTACTCAATTTTTATTTTATTTCTTAATACCTAAAAGGTAAACAGTCGTAGGTAATAAGAAATTAAAAAATATTGAGTGACAGGTAGGGAACCCTCCACTAATACTCCAGTTGGCGCCGCGGTATCGTCACCCGCCGCGTTGCAAATAAATAAGCATAATATATTTAATAAATTCAGCACTGCGCGGTTTCTTCCACTTTGATCCACCCGATACCATCATCGAAAGAACGAGTTTAATGCTTTTTGGCCCCGAACGTACTATTAATATGTATATATTAACTTAATAAAACTTGGGGATGTGATTGCTTGATAAGTACGAATTTTCGAAATTTCACTGTTACCTCAAGGACAAGATAACAAAGGTAACTTTACTTACTAATTTAAACTAAAATAGGATTTATCTAAAATAGGGGGAGAGGTTGTGTGCGTTTGAAATGTGGTGCTGGAGGAGGATGGATGGTATAAGTTGGACTGAGAGAAGAACGAATGAGGAAGTATGGGATATGATAGGGGAAAAGAGATCTCTGAAGAAGACTATTGAGAACAGACGAGGAATTATGTTACGACATGGCAATTATATTAAAACTGTAATTGAAGGAAAAGTGGAAGGGAAAAGGGGCCGAAGGAGACTAAGACGAGCATTTTTGGACCAGGTCAAAGAGAAAATTAATGTGGTGTCGTACCAGGAGCTCAAAACATTAGCGGAACACCGAACGAGAAGAAATCGAGTGCACTTACTTGTATTATGTATTAATGACTAAGAAGCGATTACCGACCTAACAATGTAGTTCTGTTTTAGCGTTCATTTAAATATTAAATAATTACTTATCGTTTTTATCCTTCTTTTATTTAATATAAGATCACAAAAGATAATAGTTTAATGAAACTCGATGAATGTAGGGGTAAGCTATACGTGCTTAGAGAATCTAGGGCAAATCTAGAAATTGTCTGGTATAGGACGTGAGCTTATTCTTGTACGTAATTAGTTATCGAAACAGATTTAAAACCCTAAGTTAGGCGTGGTCGGTGAAAACCACAGGAAATTTGTTATTTAGTAATTTTACGCTACCACGTACTTACTGTATCTATTTCATAAGCCCAGGATCTGATTAGCACGTTGGTGAAATGGAGAAACATTGTCTGGATACATAAATATGGGTTTTCATACTTTTCATGGTTCGGAAAATTCTGAATATGCTAAAGCTAAACCATTTCTAAGCGCCTTGTAACTAGAAACGGGTTATTACCTAGTGACGTATTGAATGTTGTGTGCAACCTGCTTTTCGACAAAAGTGACAATGAGGGTAGTTTTCCTCCTTCGCCGCCCCCGCCAGCACAGCCCGCGGCCAGCACCCGCTCTAGCAGTGGCTTTGGTCGCGCATACTCCATGATGAGGATCCTTTAAATGGATCGAAACATACCGAGCAATTATCGACTTAAAATTACGTGAGTAACCCGTTTGATAAATATTTAAATATGCCTTGTAACTAATTGAACCCCAAGCATAAATGAAGTACCTATAAGATGTTTTTATGTTACCATACCACTGTAGGTGATTATCCCTTATCGTCCTTTATTTCACGCATTTAGCTACCTACTGAATTCAACATAATTACAAATTCTTGTCCTTACCATGAGCTGGTGGTGGCGTGACTGGAGTGCGTAGCCAAAAGAAGAAGAAGATGTAATCGCTAACGCTCAGTTAGGTATCGTAGTTTTCTCTCTGTGTCATTCTTTCGTATTAGTGTGGTTTCTTAATTTGGGTTTCGTTTGCGACTGAGATACTTCTTGTCAATGCACCCTGAACTGGAGCGTCGACGTAGTAACTTAAGTATGCGGCGTACTTTCTAAGTATCCCTCTGGCTCGCACCCATACTACCGATAGACGAGTATGAGCGTGATGGGTTAATATAAATTACGCTACCGATACAGTTTAAGCTGACGCCGGCAACTCATAGTAAAGATACATTTTAATTACTTTTGTTATTTCCCTATCGTCTCCCTCAAGCATTCCGTATGAAAATAATCATTTTAATTAAGAGATGATTTTGTTATTAATTAAATCGGTGCCGACAGCGGACGCAATCGAATCAATCTCCCGGCCATGTAAATCATCGCCGATGTGTTCCAGACGAGTTTTCGCAACAGCCCGGCCGGGCCGGTGCCGATTATTGCCGCTTCGAATTAATTCGCCTCGTTGTCATATGATTTAAGTTCACGCTAAATTAATGAACGAAAAATGTGCCGGTTGTCGGGTACTTTTACATGCTTTCATTACCTACATGTTAGCTTCAAAATTGTGCCGTTGTTTCTTAACGCTCTGGTTTTTTCTGCGGGTTAAGACATTGTATTTCTTGTTTCACGGCCCTATAAATCCTGGTATTTTAATATGCTTTGCCGGGATATGAATCCAGCACGTAGAGATCTTTTGGAAAAATTTGCTGTATCGTTACACCTGCTACAACCCATTCATAAACAACAAATATAAAAGAACTGATTCCAGAAAAGGTAGACGGTATTAAATATATTATAATTAAAATAAAATATTATAACTAGTTATATTTGTATTTTTTTTATGATAATTGTGTAAGATAAATCTACTTCCAAACAAAATTATTACGTACCAATTTTTAATTATGCATACCCAATTATCGCTTCGCGAATTAGTGATCAGGTAATCCACTTTTTGCCGTTGTGAAGCCTGAGAAAAAAGGGTGTAACTTTAAATAAGTCGATTTATAAAAACAACCCGTAGGTACCGTAACTGCAATTTCACTTTAGATTAAAATTGCAAAATAAATTAATTCGCCAGTCTAAAACAAGAACGGTGCCGGTGCTTTAAATACCTAATGAGGTGCGCGAACCACGCCGTTAATATCCATCTTCATATCCCTATTCTGTGGGTAATTGTATATAGATCAATATGTGATTGCGAATTAGAGTGCTGTTGTCCTGCTTTTCATGGTAGTGTTAGTAAAGGACAACGGCAACCGTGTCGTCGTGTGGAAATTGAATAAGGCGTGGGGCGTGGACGCTTAATTACGAGTTATATGATAACACGGCTGTGCCCGCTTCCTTGATCTTATCGCGATCGCCACACGATCGATCCTATGCGGTGAAAAGTTCAGAGACATATTTTTTTCAATGTAAAATATATCAGTTCAATGTAAAAGCGGTGGTGGCTCAGTGGACTTTCAATCCGGAGGTCGTGGGTTCAAATCCTGGCTCGTACCAATGAGTTTTTCCGAAACTTATGTACGGAATATCAGATGATATTTACCATTAGCTTTCGGTTAAGGAAACATTGTGAGGAAACCTGCATACATCCGCGAAGAAATTCAGAGGTGTATGTGAAGTTCCCAACCCGCTTAGGGCCAGCGTGGGGACTATAGCCCAATCCCTCTCATATATGAGGCATGTGCCCAGCAGTGGGACATTATATAGGCTAAAAATATAAAATATATCAGTTAAGTAATCGTTAATAAATATTAAAATAAAACATCTTCCAATACCATTACGACTGATGACATTTTAATGTAAAGAAATAATCACCAGTACAAGTCGAGTTTGGATACATAAAGATAATTCGGCTAAATAGATGTTCACGGCTGCGCTAAAAATCTTACTTAGTAAGATTTAATTGTCATTGCACTACTAGCCTGAGGTGCATAAAGTAGCAAATGGAAAAGTCGAATAACTCTTACACGTATCTGCTATTAGAATCTAAAGATAGTAACGAAGTAGAATGGATAAATAGAAGGTAATAATTCATAGATATCTTCTTTTTAAAAGCTACGCCCGCGGCGCATTCCTTCAAACATCTGTCTCTCAATAACCGACATATTGAGAGATACCACTGGTACTCATAGTATGACAAATAATAGTATACACTCTAACCAAGCTATCCTCAAGGTATAGTGGCTATGTGATTACGTTTAAAGACTATGATTTGCACCCGGCTTTGGGGCGAAATTGTTGGCAATTTGAAGGTTTCTATAAAGATTTGACTTAACACGTAATAGAACAATGTGTTCTTGTTTCAAGTTAGCTGTTTCGTATATACTTTGCCAAAGTGTATGTGCCGACGAAAGAAAAAATTAAGAATACCTATATAGATTTGCGATTTTAGAATTATAACTAACGTGAGACTCAAACATATATATTTTTTTATTAACCGGGTTACTCACGTAATTTAAGTTGATAATTGCTCGACATGTTTCGATCCATTTAAAGGATCCTCAATATCCTCATCATGGAGTATCAGTAGACGTCGGGCTTTGCTCACGGATACTCCATGATGAGAATCCTCTAAATTGATCGAAACATGTCGAGCAATTATCGACTTAAATTACGTGAGTAACCCATTTGATAAATATTTAAATACCTACCTATTCAGCAACCACTAATACCTACTATGAAAACTAAAGCATGACATGCCCACATGGCCAGACTGCATTCGTAAACACATAAACAGTGCTTATACCTTAATAAAAATATGTACGTAAACGAAAAAGAACAGACTACGATTGTAAACTACCTATGTGTTTCCAGCTCCTTAGGTCTTAGATTCAAAATTGCATTCATAAAATCAACTTGCTACTTGTAACCTATAAATCTACAAGTTACTTAACATCTCATTCTTAGCTCTTAGTGTAAGTTTTGCAGTAACAGTTTTTCTAAGATGTGCCTACTTCGTTGTCTGGTATATATAATGGCGGTATATAGATACACGGCTGCTCTAGTTGCCGCAGGCGGTGTTTTCACTCTCTATGCCATCTCGCCACAGCGCTAAGTTTCTACGCCAATACAGTTTTTCGCTTGACCGCTAGATTCATTGAATGAGAAGTATTCTTTAGCAAGATATTACTTTTGTTTATTTTTTGACAGCTCTTAAGGTCATAGACGTCACAGCAAAGTAAAGTTATGTATACACGATGACAAACATTTGATTTAATGAGTTTGAACTGTTTTAAGGCCTTCATTTATTACTTGGTTGGTAATAGGGTTAGAAAAACCTATTAGAGATGCCGAATGCAAATATATTTCTGAGCTACCATGATCTCTTAAATGCAATTCAGTTTAAGTTCGGCGTTCTCACTTTTTGACAGTTATTCTATGGAAGTGACACATTACGATTCAGATTAGGCCCTAAACTGAATCGCATTAGTAGATCGTGATAGCTCCCCAGAACGTATAAGTATCCGAGGCACAATCAAGGCACAATGTTCAAAATCGTTAACGATGAGTGAGCACTGAATGACGGATAACGTTGAGATCTATTTGACTTTAAACAATTTTTTTAAGTTATCAAATAACTATGATTTTATCACCGCTTGTTACGTGGATTGTGTAATGAATTACATTATTAAGAGAAGAGTGTAAATGTTACTGACTGAGACATATTAGGTAAGTTGCAAATATAAGACAAATTTTACTTGCAGGATAAAAAAAAATGCCGTTAAATGTAAAAGCTCAACAATGTAACACAAATCGTATCTACTAAAATCTTTAAGCTACAGGGGCTTGGCAACAACCTGTTAGTGGAATCGCATAAAAAAAGAAATGATATAATATAATTGGCGTGAAAAGTGGTAGAATTGAGACCTTCGCCTTTTTTGGAATTGCTTAAAAAGTTGATCCGATGAATTAATCGAATATATGCTAAAAGAAGCTAAGTAGTTCAAGTTAAACAATATCACGGCTGAACAGTTCAACTTTCTCGCGCGGCGGGTGCGCCGCCGCATGCGTTTTTGCCGCAGCAAAAACCTCGTTAGCCGGTTCGACAAAACGACCGCAGCGTTGCCGCTCGTTGGCCGCACTCAGAAGAATGTCATATTTGGATGACTTAGAGGCAAAAAAATTGAGCAGAGTCGAAGATGAATTGTGCGTGAGAGGTCCGCGTAAAGTGGACCAATAAACTTTTACATCGACATATTTTTCTCTCTCCTGCGTTACTTTTCATAGTTATCCTAAACTTACAAATGTACGGCAATGAATACTTTACACATATTTGCAATGAAAAACCGTTGGAACCTAAATGTATCGATGTGAACTTGTGTGAGGCCTAACGCATGTACAATTTATAAGCATTTTGTTTAGCAAACTTGATCAAATTGTCACCTGCGTTACCGGACAAAATAGCGTCGATCGAAGAGTTGATTGGCCTAAATATAAGATTTTGTTGAATGTTTCAAACCTTATGTAAAAAATAGTACCTACGTAGTTAAATATGAGAAAAAAGAAAACCGATTTGTCACTTACCTAATGTAGAGTACCTTTGTAAGCGCTGTACGAAATAATTAAAGCGCATTGAGATTGTTAGATTCATCATTATACTTATGTCAGCGGTAATAAATTTCCGTTAAAATCCAACATTTTATTATTCTTTTTTTATAATTGGTATACGAGTAATAGAGCTGCCTCAATCACATAAACGTCGCAATTCTCATTAGATCCAGCTGTTTCAAACTAGCTTCAATAAATAGTAGTCGTAGTATGTCTCTCGGCGACTATGTAGGTAATATGGGTTCAGAGACATACCGATCGTACCCGAGCATTCCCGATTCGTAACTTATAAATAAACGATTATCATTCGCGTGTCTGTCGCGCTTCTGAACCTCCCTGCGGCTTCGGGAATGTTCGTAAAATAGTTGAAGATCGTAGTTACAACTAGTGGGCCTACCACCGCTTTCGTCTTTGTGACTCCAATGAAAGCATAATTGGAGTGACTGAGCCAGATGCCCCAAAAATACGAAATTCGAAGTATGCTTATAGGTTTTTTCTTATGGAAAGCTCGCAAACGTACAAGGGACTTTAAAAATACGCAATCATAACCAAGCACATGGTTTCCCGCTATTATTCCACTAAGATACTTTGATAATCTAGAATTAATTATAGCTTTATAGGCACCATTTTATAAATTACAACAACATTATTTTAGTTCTCAACTGAGTATTTCATCTATCTATGCGGCTAAAGCGTGGGCGGTTGAGCGGGTGACAAACGACGGTCGCACGGCATCTCGTATGCATTGCACGTCGTTTCGCGCTATTATCCCACTAGGATGCCTTGATGCGCTGGAGTATCGATTTTAGACGACAGAGATTGCGCATAGAGCGAATAACACAAATGATGGAAATAAGATGCGACTTTATTGTTTATTTTCTAAGGTTTTACTTTTGACCAGCACTACATAATAGT